>BOPP01000020.1:612827-635806 GCA_017312745.1 Gryllus bimaculatus
GTTAACTCTGTACAATCACACACAATAAAGTTTAAGGAATACAAATCGTGAGAATAGGTTAGTCGATTTTGTCATGGCCACCAAAGTATCTCCAATAAAGTGTTTTCTTTTGTTGCATCTTTGCTTGTAACTAAATATTACCTTTTTTTTCTAGAAATGAGTTAGTCTAGGCTATTTGTAATGCAATATACTAAATATTAATTAAACACACATAAATTATTTAACTGTTTTTTGCGAGGATTTGTGAAATGTATGAGTAGGCAGTGTTTTAGGAACGACTTTTACATTGAAAAACAGAATAATGATGACGGTTTAATGATAATTAAAACAGAAAATCTACAAAGTCCACATTCCACATTTCATGCCACAAGGTTTCACTAAATTGATAAACTATTGATGGGCACTTCAACTTCGCTCACTAGTTTATACTTCCATTAATATTCATTGAATCAGTATTTTAAACGGTCATGTCAGAATTCGTTCACTTGCATTTAAAACCCATAAAGTTAATAGAAACAGTTACTAGTCGACAAACATTATTATAAATAACGGTGTGAATAATTGACCACTGCTGTTACTTCCTTAAGAAAAAAAATAACCGAAGGCGGGGCGAGGGGAGCGGATGGGATTTCCTGGGATCCGGAGGAGAAGCGGAAGGAGTCTCCAAGAACCAAGTCTTCATTTCAGCAGCGACGCCAAGGACGTCGCTTTTAATTAGCTAAGCGCCTTCGGCGGCGGTACAGCCCAGTGCGTGAAAGAGAGAAACAGGAGACGAAGAGAGGAGGAGCGGCTGCTGCCTACGGCGGCGGTGCGGGCCGGTGAGGGCGAGGGCGAGCGAGGCGGCGGCGCGCGGCTAGCGGCGGCCCACAGCGCCAGCGCTGCCCAGCGCCGCATGATTGCCGGCGCGTCTCCGCAGACACGAAGTCGAGTTCCGCGACGCGGGCCCCACGCCCGTGGCCACGCCCACCCGGCGGGCGGCGGCAGCGGCGGCGCGCGCGCGAAGAAGCGGACCGCACCAGCATGGCGCAGGCCGCCGCTGAAGGGCTTCCAGCGCGCACCAGCACCGACAGCGCGCGCTTCGCCCCCGGTGACAAGAGCTCATGCAACAAGCACAACCCTCTGCACCCAGCCGCCGCAACTCTCCGCGGCTACAAGTGTGCGCGAGAAATTGACCACAAAAATATATATCAAATTCTCCATGCCAATGGTGGGGGGGTTTTTTTTTAAACAGAGTTTAGAATGTTTGTCCTTTTTTCGTAGAAATAAAAAATAACAATATGTACCAAATTATTTTATATTCATATAAATTTATCAAATATATTATGATTCATAGATATAGTATTTAATCATTATATATATTATTATTAATATATAATTCTATTCAATATATATTAAAAAAAATCAGAAATTTATATATGTCCCTCGGATAGCTTTTCGTTGCTGCAAAATGTTTTCCCTTTTTATTTTATTTTTTATAAAAAAGACAGAACCTTTTCCTTTAAATTTTCTCATCAGATGCTATTAAAGAGTCAGCCCAAAATATGATGGTAGTTTTCATTTCGGGCTATCTCTCTGTTTTGTTCCGAAATTGCCTAAAAAGTGGAATTTCAAAAGCAACAAACTTGAAGAAATTTTTAACCTGATACAAATCTATTGTAAAAATCAGCCGTTTGTAAAAAAGTCGTGTAGAGCTTTTGAAAACTACTGTATAGTTTTCGCCGAATGAAAGCTGCTAATTTAAACAAATACAAAAAAATATTCTCAGAAAAACCCTCCAAATTTTTTCCTTTACATTTACCCCAGAGATAGATGGAAATTACTTAGAAAGAATGGGTGAGTTTAATTTCGTTTGAACTCTCTGAATTTTCGAAAAATGTCAAATTTATAAATAGTACGAGAAAGTATGTGCTGTTGGAGCACCATTAGTTTAGTTTTTATTGTATTCATTTTTAATACGACATTAAAAAACATATAAGTGCATCAATTTTAGACCTCAGATTAAACAAACCATCAGAAAACCATATTGAAACGTCAAAAAGCGTCGTCAGTTATAAGGGTCAAAATCAATTTTATCCGAAAGTGCGTGTTATTGTCCCTTTAAGATTATTTCCTCCCCCCGTTTTCCTTCTCAGATAAGTACAAAATGAAGTCTTTATTTGATCATTGTGCAACAAATTATTAAATGTCCAGTCGCAAAAATCCTCCGATACATTTGGGTTAAATTGCAGATAATTTAATTATTGCCATGATATTTTTAGATATATTTGTTCGGACCAATAATGACGCGATCTGGACTCTTATTGAAAATACATGTTGAATAAGAATATTTTCCTCCTGTTGTCGCTCTTCAGACCTTAATTTCGCGTATCCGCAAGAACTTCAAAATATTTGAATTAAAATAAAGGTTCTTCAGTTAGAACTTTGGGTGGGGCGTCGGAAAAATAGCTGTTGAATTGCCTTGAACATGGTACAGTGCTTTTCTTGTCATTGTCAAAATATATATGCTTTCATCATTACGTGTTTACTAAGAAGTGGTAATGCTTCCATGAAAAGCAGAGCGAATTAATTATTACTATGTTTGAGGTGTAAATAATTATATATCCTTTACAACTGAGTAAAAATGATTAATATTTTAATATCCCAATCAAATTATTTTCCTCCTGCCAGAACCCAAAAATTACGAAAGGTAAAAGATGTAGTAATTTTCAGTTCCGTTCTTTGTAATTCTAGTCAGGATAAGAAACGGTTCCACCTCCCCTTTGATTGCGCGTCTACATTTGAAGTCTTTTGATGTCCGTTCCCGGTCGAGGAGGGGAATTTAGTGCGCATTCCAACTCTAGAGGCTTTCAGATTCGAGAAAAACACCCGAGGAATTCCTTCTTGGCTCATTATTTCGTTTTGTCTTTCAAAAAGAACGAGACGAATTATGAATGAGAATCTAAATAATTGTATGTCTTATATTGAATAATATGAAACAAAAACTTCATTTTACCAGAAGGCATGAATTATTTCTGCATTGTCCACACAAACATTATTCAAAAGGGAAGGAGTGCCACATAGCAGTACAAAATTTTACGCGACATTACAGTATTGCGCAATTTACCAACGCGGATTTCATATTATTCTGACAAAGAAGTTTTGGAAGACAATTAATAATTCTTTTCAAGATTTAATTTGACAGCCTCCAAGCTCTTTCACTTTTCCTTATATTAATACCATAAATACAAAATTGTAAAACCCATGTATTTTACAATCACTATGCCTTGGGTCAATACCACTTCTTTCAGAAGAAACACTCTTTACGAGAAGAAACACCACCTGACATTTGAGAGATTTTCTGTGAACTTCATGCCGTATTGCCGTATATGTTGTTAGATGCAACTTAATAAACCAGAGTGGGTCAAATAAGCTGAAAGTGAAACTCAAATTATCGTACATTAAGGTGGTGTGTTCGTGTCAGCACTATTCAAACACTCGACATTTGATGACATCTTACAAATTAACAAAGCTGCTTGTAAACGTGAAATGAGCGTTTAAAATAATTAATATATAATAGTTTGAAAAGAGATGTATTAATAGGTTGCTTTAGAAAAACATGCTTACTAACCAAATTGTATCTCTCTCGCCACAACACACGCACACACACACACACACACACACACACATATATATAATAATATATATATATTAATATATATATATAATATATATATATATATATATATATATATTTTTATTTCTCTCGCATGACTTTTTATATTTACAAGTTGGCGATACTTAATATAGGTTAGGTTGACTTCGGCGCCCGTTCTTTTCTTTCGTTCTGCCTTGAACATTAGTCAACATCGTTTACGTTGAAAGCTGATTATCGTCAGTTTGTGTTTGCGTGTGGTACAATATTTTAGGTTAGCGTGGTTTTATCTCGTAGCCAAAGAGCAACAGTGGTGGCAATAACACGATTTGTACAGCATAACTCCAAGGCCGAGAGTGGCCGTGAGCCAGTACTTCCGACGAAGAATTTTGTAGCAGTTTTGTTTGTCAATTACTCCTCAGAATTTCCGGTGAGGTATGTTACATTTAATACTGTCTGATTCCTACAAAAATTGACAACGTATTGAATAGAAGAAAAAAGTACTTTCACCATATAAATTCTCTTTTATCTTAAAAAACCCATGCCCGCGAAAGATTTTCCATAAGAGCATCTACTAATATGAACTTATTTTATTAAAAAATTAGGCCGGTAAGGGCCAATTTGTTATCTTAGCGTCTTGTAGAACATAGATTTTGCTTTCATTTAAAGTACTTTTTCGGAGTTCTTCACTGCAGTCGATTTAACGAACATACTCCCTTAAATAAAAGTGTGTACAAAACTATTTTTAATCGTAAATTTTAATTAAAACGATAATTATAATTAAATTAATAACGTAAATTCTAATTAAAAGTAAAATAAACAATGCGCGCGTATCCATCAAGATCTTAGAAATTAGAATGGTCTCTAGGTCCGGAATGAAAGGCATAAATTAATATATATTCCAAATTAATCACCTGGATATCACTTTGCTTGTTGAGCAAATGGTTGCAAGAAATCATGTTTTTGCACGCAATATTTGCAACGCTTACGTAATATGCATTTACATTGGAACTAATATAGATATACATTTTGGCACCTAATGTTCTATTATTTTTAATATTACGTTAAACGATGAGAAGAGATTTTCAGAATATCCAACTGCCTCTGCCTCTCAAATTCCTTTTGCAGACACCACCTCAAACGAAGCGCTGGTAATTAAAATTTACCATTTCAAATTAGTTTCCAATTTACTCAAAAACAAAAAGTCAAACATGACCATGCTTGAAGATATTTTTTTATTAAGATATTTCATTATGAAAAAATTGTATCTTCATAATTGTTGTAGGAAAGCGCCGAAACAATTTTTATTTTTTTAAATCAGCCAATTTTCTCCCAAATTGATATTCCTCAACCGTTCTGGCTGATGTTGCGGCCCTTGAAATTTGAAACTGATATTTTAATTTCCGGGGATACTTTACATGAAGCCCCTTGGACATTAAAAAAGTCTGCATATTTTTTGATTAAATTAAATAATGTTGAATAATGCGAAGGACGTTTAAGAGAATGATGAAGGTCTCTATTTTTTTTAAATCCTTAATGTGCCGAAAATTGCAAATAACATATTGAAAGTACAAAATTGAAAATAGACAAAATCTGTTGTACAAAATTAGCTCTTTAAAAAAGCCAAGTACAATTTTTTGAAAAAGTTAGTATACTTCGCGTATTTTGCGCTTGAAATTTACGATTTTTTCTCAAAAACCGTTCCCAATTTTATAAACATTTTCTCCACGTATGTAATAAGGGAACACTGAATTTAGAACTGATTGTTTTAGTTCTACCTTTATGGAGCCGAAAAAGTGAGAAAACGTGAACTGTCCTTTGGGCGGCAAAAGATGCCAGCTGGGAAAAGAATGACGCATTACCGAAATGCTAGTCCAGACCAAGGAAATTAGAAAAAAAATTCGTAAAGGTCTGCACTACTAATTTTTCTACAATTATTAACAACTGGATTTATCCACTTTTACGTTATTAGGGCCCGACGATAAGAGTTTTTCTGCCGAAAATTCGCCGTTTACCGTCGAAGATTACATTATTTCCTCTTCTTACTTCTTTGTCTTTACATTTGTAAAATATGTCGAAAATATGTGCAAGTACCACTTTTGCGAACTCCTCGTATTCGCGGAAATCGCAACTAGTGATGCTACAAATGGCGAAGACTTTCTCCCACTAGTTAGTTTTCTAATTTCTTTGGTCTAGAGAAGCTTTCGCCGAGCCCTATCGTGTTCTGTTAAAAATATTTAGTGATATGTTTCGAACACATTATAACACCGATACTTTACAAAATATTACTACGTTAGTAAGGGTTAGTACTGTTATAAATAATGTTTTCAAAATGTGGGTATTTTTCACATACTCTTGAGTGCAATCGTGACGATTTAAAAGATATGTTAAGTAGACACTTGGAATTAAGCAGTAAACATATTCTTTAAGATTTCCCTCATTTAGAGCATAGTTGGTTAAATTATATGGCTAAAGATATTTTTATTCAAACCTATAATAATTCAAAATTGCGAAAGTTGAAGTATATTTTTGTTGCGATACTATATTTTTGTCATGCAGAATTGCCATCAGAGTGTCTGTGGTGTAAAAGGTCAAGTGACTGTGGGGTAATCTCACGCATTTAAGTTCAAATATCATCCATGGCAAATAATTTTTGTAGATAGAAAACATTTTGGTGGTTATACAAATTATATAGTTATAATAATTTGTAACCTTAATAAATATCACAGAAAATATGCGCTTTTGTCGCGCCACTACTTATTTCAGTGTGCTAATGTCTTTAAGAACCAGGTATAAATTTCCTGCTATTGCGATTCTGGATTTCAGTCCGAATATTTCTGCCCGTCTAGCGCAACTTTCATCTATGACGTAGTTTCAGCCTTGAAGGTAGGCGCCGAAAGTTAACGCCTGGAACAAATTTCACAACCAAGCCTACAGAACTGAGCTTCTGATTGAAAATATTTCTAACATAAAATGAACTACATTGTTGCGGGTGTATAATTCCTATGTATTATTATAGTGAATTTGATATTTTTGACACATGGAGTCCATTCTCCAATAGAAAACTATGTTCAATGAATACCACGTTATTATTCTTTTCGTAATAATTTTTCTTGGACACAGATATGACACATGTTTGTGGTAGGGTACTGTGATCAAGCAAAAACTGTAGAAGGACGCGAGTTCAAATTCTAGCAACGCCGGCTAATTTTTACCTCCGCGTATACTATGTAAAGAGTTATGCATTGCTTCCATAGAAAACACGTTCTGTATTACTCGCGCAACTTTTCTTGAACGAAGACATCGCTTCCCCTTCTCTGGCACAATAAACAGTTGAAGGCAAAAGCTCGCAGAGAGCAATGACGACAACATTCCAAACACACTGGCGCAAAATAGAAACTATTTTCTTTTGAAGCGAGAACTGCCATCCGCTATTTTCCCCAAAAAATCTAAAGAAATGACCGAAGCAGGTAAAGATCTATCACAGGAGATACCTTGAACTCCTGAGAAAGTTAGAACGCAAATTATCGAGAACGTTGCGAAAGCATGACCGATTCTCCAGAGATTGGCATTGCTTCATAAAATCTAGTGGCCGATTTCGTACTAATACCCCCACTCTACCCGCTTTTCTTCAATCCATCGTTCAAGAAAAGTTGCGCGAGTAATATGTCGCTCATTCGAAAAAGGTGGATTCTTTCTTGCTCATATTTTACTTTCTATACATAGAGTTGTCAAAATGTTTTGAGTGTTCTTGAACCTGAAAAAAGTATTTTCGAAAATACTCTCTTTGTCAGACCGTTTACGTATGAGTAATTCAACAGGATTTTCACTAAAATGGATATTCATCGAATGATCTGGCTGATATCACGAATCCTCGAATTTGAAACGGATCTGTTACTGTTGAGGGCACTTAACATCAAGCACCAACATGTCAAAATGTTCTCCAATTTTTGCTTTAAATCTATTCATTGAATAGAGAAAAAGACGCATAAAAATGGCGCAGGTCCAATTTTCGGTTTGAGATTTTTTTCAAAACGAAATCAGCTTTAAAAATTGGATCTTGAATTAATGTGATTGAAACACTCGGAATTTTTAAAAACTGCAAATGCAACTTTCCAACTTTATTTTGTCGGGAAGGGATTGCATCCCCAGTGTGTAGTTGGTGGCGTAAGGGGCACGTGTCGTGCGTTAAGTCTAAGGACCGAGATTGAGTCCCCGCATGGAGAACATATTTTTTGCAAGAAAGATTTTTTTTTGCAAATTCATGTAGTATTGTATATTGCGTAGCCCTTATAAATAGAGCGTGAAAGTATGCGCTGTTGAAGCAGCACTAGTTGTATACATAAATACTGTCAAACTAGTATGTATAATAAGAGAAACGTTATTTAAATGGATGAATTGAGACCATTCACTTTGATTGTATAAAGTCAAAGTTAACGAAAATGATATCAGTATCGAAATAAGAGTTATTACGATCCATGCTTCATTAATACCAAAAATTATCATTTGTGTAATCCAAGTAATATTAGAACAAACCCTGGTATACGTACAATCAGCATACTATCATATGTCATTTTTCACAGAGTGAAGAATAAAATTTAAACAAGAATTATAGTTCACTTGAATTTTGACAAATTGCGTCTAATATTCTACAATATTCAAATGGTAACATTATTTGACAATATATTGGATTGGTTATCAATTGAGGCTTAAAAGACTCGTTTGATAATTCTCCAATTTCGTATTTAAGTAGAGACGGATTTTTATGACCTAAAAATTCGCCGAAAATGATCAATAAACAGCTCTTAAGATATTTTAAAAATCACCAAAATGCAAAGAAAAATGACGTAACAAATGTGATCAAAACCAGTTCGGATGAACATCTCAAGCTGTTGGATTGGATACTGACGTAATCGAGGCTTCTTCCATTCGTTCACGTGAACTCAGCTCGCAAACGTTTGGTTTGGACTGTTATTTACCAGGAAATATCTTTCTTTAGTTATCCCGAAATTGACTGAAACGACAATCGAGCTGATAGGGTTTACTAGGACGTTAAATTACATACAAATGCGAGCGATGAAATCAAATGGGCCACTCAAGAATTCTGTGGTGAACACTTGCTGTATCTCGTAAATATTATTTAAAGCAAATACCATTAAAATGATATTAAAATCAATGAAATCGGTTAAAAATGTATTAAAATGCCAGAAAAAGCTAAAAAAATGACTCATTAGTCAAAATTCACGGAAAATGCAAAAACATAAAAGACGTATAAAAATGGATCATTTCCTTTTGTCATTTAAAGTCAATGAGATTCCCGGACCACCCCGGACACGCCGGATCGAAGGGGTCCAAGTTTGTCTGAACGGTTGGGAAGATAGAATTTTACCTGCGAGTTCTTGTGGGGGAACTACATTTTTTCAATTTGTCGGTTTCTTAATATAAGAACCGAAACATTACTTATAAATATTTTGTAACAGTGAAACCTCGTCATATAAGGAAATTTTCGCTGAAAAATGTGGAGCGGTTTTTGAGAAAATAATATTTAAGCGTTGCCGTAAGTGCAAATTTTGAATTCCTTTTTTTCTCAGAATCTTTTAAATTTTGAACTTCATTGGAAGTATTTTGAAGCACTTTCACACTACTACGTACTTGTGTACTCAGCGCTGGAAATGTGCATATTAGAGGTGTGAGAGATATTTTAAAAAAGTTACATTTGTGTACTAGGTTTTCAAAGAAAAAAAAACATGAAAGAATAGAGTAAAATTAATTTATTGTAATTTTAAAGAGTTCAATTTACATTATCGGTACGAAAAGTTTGAAGAAAACATTTGGAGTCGTTTGTTTAGAAATGGGCGTTTGAGCGTTTCTGAAAATTCCGATTCTACCGAAAGATTCCGTTTCTGTTCCGATACTACATTTAAACTTTAAGACGTATGGGGTCGCCTAATAATTGTCCGATTAGGCGGGAGTTTTGCACGACATATCATTTTCTTGTCGAATGAAACCATAAAACGGAGAGGGTGGAGACATAATTTAACTTTCGGAAAATTACCCAATAGTCAAAGGCAGTCTTAGTATGCATGCTAGAGCCTAAACCCTACAGACAATTTTCTTCAAAGCTGATATAGTCTTAATTACCTGGCCGAACTCGAGGTTGTGTGAATTTGATGCAAATATTTTGATTTTGAGCAGTATTTTACGTGAAGCCTTTACGTATTCAAAACTTTCTTCAAATGTCTCCATTTTTTGATTAAACTATTTTTTCTGGTAGAGCAAAAGACGTTTCAAGACCATAGGCTAATTGCTTTCAGAAATTTTCATCGCATATGTACAAATTCTATGAATAAATAAATGACTTAGTTTCGACTTGAAAAAAATCAGTAATGTTTGCGTGTGGGTACTGAGTGGAAATCTGTTGTGAAAATAGATAAAAAGTTAAGATAAAAAGACCAATTGAAAGACGTTTTTCAGTTGTCAAATATTTTGAATTTGTGCATGTGTAAGCTGATACATCAAGATGAAAACCATTAGTAAAATAATACGAGTAATAATCTGTAATTTAGATTCGATCAGTGTAGATAAGTTTATGTTCTGACAAATAAAATTGCTGTTTCAAATTTTCAGTTGTTTAAAAATGTGTGATGTGAACTAACCTGTCAGAGTACTTACCTATTAAAAATATTCGTATTAGTTGTCCATTACCATGATCAGATATTGCATTAGAATAGTATTAAAATACGCGACCAAATTAAAATAACTAAATGGTAATAGCAAAATATCCGTAAAAGAGATCTAATGCCACATCAGTATTTCCCTTTCTTTTCGAATTATTACAATTTATTTTTATTTAGTGAGCCAAGTGCGTCATCGACAACTGTGAGAAAGGTCACCGGAAAGAGAGCGTCAGCGATGATAAGTACTAAGGGAAAGTAAAGTAAGGAATAAATAGTACAGGAGGTAAGTGGCCTGCGTAGGAGAGCCACGAGGAAAGACGTCTCAGAATCACAAAACGTCTGACGCCAGAATGGGTGAGACGTGACGTGAGACGTGGTTGGGATGGTGCAAGCTGAACTTTCAGAATAGTGTGCCAAGGGCAGAATATTTTGCCATGTAAACCCATAGGACGGCCAAGTGCGAGTATATTGAAGTTCGTATGAATGATGTATCTGACGTAATAATCAAACAGGTATTCATTTTCACATTTGCGTTTCTTTCAAAGCAATGGAAAGGGCTGTCGAATCCAATTTAGAGATAAAAAATAAAGCTAAATAAAAGGAAAACGTAAATATAACTGCTGTTTTAGAAACATCTTGTGTACTGTGAAATTCAGTGTACAATATTTACTACAATATTTTGTACAATCCGGGACAGATATTCTCGAAGGCAGTTTTTGCAGGTTTTGTTAATTTATTTTTTTAATTTCTTGTGTGAAGCTCGATAAGATTTGAAAGCACAGCAATCCTCGAACAAAAATAGTTCTGAGATACTGTGGCGTCACCCGTCACCGAATTTTGAAGATGGAATAATTATTAAACTTCCAACTTAATTCTTACAAAATGCGATGTGGAACCGACGGAAGCGAGGGTCTGGTCACGTTCGGCACCAAGAGGCTCCGATTAGTCAGGCCCTCCCCTGAACCATTTCTTTGTTCATGACTTCAGCTGGAAGGGGCGCTTTGGGACCCCTTACCTCTTGTTTATGATCTATTAAGTATTCGCTCGACGGGAAAACACCGACCCACCCTCTCGAACTCACCCACCCGTCGATCTACTAATCATTAATTTTACGTTACGGGAAATCCCGGGCCACCGACGAAGCGACGCACCGCACTGCAGGTGCATTTTATATACAAAGAAGTTACAAAGAAGGAGATACTGTAACGTTCCATTCGGGTCGCTTAACGCGCGTCCGGTGATTGGCCGAAATTCTTCTGCAAAGCCATAACCTTAAGCCAATCGCCAGCCATTTTATGAAAATATTTCAATCTTCTAGAACTTTTGGAAGTGAAAGGAGGGGTAACGAAAACCGCCGAAAATCAATATAAACCACCGGGCCCTTATTGTCAGATCACCGCCCGCACTAGTACTTGATTTCTTGCTAAATCACCGAGCACTTGACTTCAGTTTAGAACGCTGTGATGCGCGTTTTAAACTTTACTGTTTGTTAAACTTCCCTTCAGAAGTTATGTGTGGTAAAGTTTCACCCACATTTGTTCGCATTTACATTTAAATCACCGGGTCTTGGTATCACTCTTCATTTTTTCAGGTCGGAAATGCCTATCCAAGCTCATTTATCTCAGTCGGAGACGGATTCAAAAATAATTTAGGGAAAATTCCAGTTCGGTTTCCAGTACTTTTAAAAAAAGTATTAGCTTTACATTTAAAACAATGTTAACAAAATGGGAATACTCTTGTGTGATGTGATAGAATTAATATGCGGTAATATATGCATTGTGTTGTGGAGTGACAATAACGTGGAAGAAAGACATTACAGTTTAGTGTAAAGCAGTGCTATGAAGTGCTGTGAAGGCTTGCGCGGTGAATTGTTCTACAGTATTTTGTAGAATAATGTATTGTTGGTCAATGTAAGCTTCATGAATGTACATGCAGGATAGTCTGCTTGTACCTTTCGGCTAAATCGTGCATTGTTTTTGAGAGGGACGCTACCCACCGTCGTCAGCGGGCGCGAGGCCCTCTGGGTCGGGGCGCGCGGGCGGAGGGGCGGGCGGCAGCCACTGCATGGAGCGGTGCGGGCGCAGCGCCATGGACGTGGGCGGCGGCCGCCACGGCGACAGCTCCTCCTGCGGCGACGGCCGGGACGTCACCAGCACCACCACGTGGCCCAGCACCAGCAGCGGCCACAGCATTGCCGACCTGTTCGCACGCACGCGCGCGCGCGCGCGCCCGCAAGGCGGCGCGTCAGTACTTCACCTTTATTTCAATCAACAACTTCCTCTGCGCATGCGCCAACATTTTTATTGATACCTGCTACCCCTTCGTAACTAGACCCAGGTATGGGAGACACCGTTAGCTATGCTTCAAAGGTGGACACTCGACCCAAAAATGCCAAATACAGACATACCCCGCCATAACCATGAGATGCCTCTGGACAACTGTCCCCTCATCATTGAATGTGGTGGCCCCAAAATGTTTCGAAACGATGAAAGTTGATATTCTTGTAAAACAATTCCGGTTCACGCATAAGCATAATTCTCATGGCAGCAGTTGACATTTGCAAAACCGCCAATCGCTCTCGGATCTTCCCGACAGCTCGCTAGCTCTTTCAGAGTTAGTCGGGCGAAGATAAGACACGTTGGAAGTAGTATCTTGTTGGCCCTCGAGAGACGCCCGTCACCCCTCGTGAGACAAGCTCCATCTTCAGCGTTTTTTATTACTCATTTTATTACTATACTTCATTGTTCTGTTCATTTATAAAATTCTTTGTCACAGAACACACTTTGTGGGTGAGGCCATGTTACCTACTTCTGGAATTCTTTCAATCTTACAAAATAGGCGATATTTTGAAACATTTCAAAAACAATATTGTTTTAGACAATTCACTAACCCAGAATTACACCCACATCCAAGCTTTCGAGAATTTAAGAATTGAAATCGAGAAAATTTAGTATTCTTCCCCCGTGCTACTTGTTTATTTTTCCGTCTTGGCCCAACGCTATATATTTCCCAATGTACATAACAGAGTTACGATTACGAAAAGATTTTCCTTAAAATAAAAAGATAAGATAAAAAGGGTTACGGTATGTACTCTTCTTTAAACACTGATACTCTATTTTTATTCAGTAAATACATTCCAGGTTTAAGAATATATATATATATATATATATATATATATATATATATATATATATAGAGAGAGAGAGAGAGAGAGAGAGAGAGAGAGAGAGATCGACAGTCGACGCCATAAAAACAGTCGTAGAAAAGGCCAGAGAAGAATTCTGTGCCCTCGTAACTCTGGACGCAGGAACGCCTTTAACTCGGCCAAATGGGAGGAGATTATCAAGGCTCTGAGAGAGAAGAACATCCCAGAGTACCTCACCAGTTTGATAAGGAGCTAAGCGACCGAAAGACAATTTACGAAGGCGAAGGAGAATCTATTGAAATCGAGATAACTTGTGGTGTCTCAGAAGGTTTGAAACTTGGTCCTGTCTTATGGAATATTATGTACGACAGTCTACTTAGCATAAAACTCTCTCAAAATGTCTCAATAGTGGGTTTCGCAGACGATGCAATAATAGTGGCAACGGCGGAAACATCGGCCCCACTAGAGGTCATCGAGGCTGACGTCCAAAGGGCTGGAAGTGGCAGCCATAAAACGGAAGCATTGCTTATTACTGACAGACGATCCTGCTCCAACCCAACACAATTTTTGGATCACACGTTACCGAGACGACGGAAAACGCCTTAGGAATAGCAGCATCGCTTTCAAGATTGATGCCGAACACCAGGGACCCCAGCGACAAGACGAGACGACTTCTTATAAGTGTGATGCACTCGAAAATGCTCTATGCATCCCCGATCTATGCAGAATCTCTTCAAAACAATATTTGAGAAGGAAAATGCAGGCTGTTCAGAGGAAATGAGCTCTACGCATAACATCGGCGTATAGAACTGTATCCGGAACTGCTGTTCTTCTGCTGGCGAACGTTCCTCCTATTTACCTGCTTGCTATAGAAAGGAAAGAATTTTACGACTACTCCCATGGGAAAGAAGGCAACGGAAGGCAAACGCGCCAAGATACGGATAGCACAATTAAAAAGGTTAAAGAAAACGTGATGCACCGCTGACAGAAGCGCTGGGAGAGGAGACCGGCTGATGGACTCATAGTTTCATCCCGAATGTATCCAAATGGATATGCCGCAAACACGGTTCCGTGACATACCACTTAACTCATGCTTTGCCATGCACAGGGCATGGATGTTTTAAGGCATACCTTAAAATATTCAGAAAGACAGTAGACGCGGTATGCTTCTACTGCAGCCATGAAGTGGACGACGCCGAACATACACTGTTCCATTGCCCGAGATGGGACGTGCTAAGGCATCGCATGATATGGGGAGTGTAATGTCTTACCAGAAAACATAGTTACACTAATGATCTGTAACAATGAAAAGTGGACAGCAATAACGAGATATATCACCGCCGTTCTCAAGAAGACGAAAGAAACCAGTCATAGCTGATCCTGAATAGCACCTCGAAGTAATACAGCTGTCACCATCCTGAAGTAATGCATAATTGCGGTTCAGGGTGAATAACTCCAGGAGCATAAAGGGTTTGTGTTTTTAGTGGGTAAAAATCTCACACTGTTGAGTAGTGCGGGCTCCTCTTCGTCTTTTAAATTTTTCTACAGTTCTCCTCGTAAAAATAGATAGCTTTTTTGAAAAATAAATTTGGTTCATTTCATCTACCAATGACTACTGACGTTTCACCTAAACAAAAGGTGAATATAGCTCACGTCATTTGATGACCATGCATACGGTTCTGTGAATCGTAATGTTAAACTAGTATTATATAGCCTTTCTGAATTTTATTGATAGAGAGAAGCGATATCCTGAATAAGACACTTCTGCGTGATATTGGCCGTTTCTCTTAAATGCAACGGGCATCCAGTACACTGTTAGAATACAAAACATTTACGCAGACAAACCTCAGTACAGTTTCATTGAAGGCAATGGAGCAGCGTGTATAAACTTGCGACCTCATTTGAAGCGAAACTGCGACGGGCTTCCTTTATAACGAGTAGCCTTTGTTTCTGGAATAAGCGGTGGCTGGGCTGTGCCGAGCCGTCACCTAGCTTTCATGTCCCGCCAGAGAAAGACAATATTGTGCACTGGAACAAGTTTTTGTCAAAGTTTGTTATTCCAAGGCTTCAAAATAGCTTCGACCGACGTTTTTCTGTAACTTTCATTCTGAATAGTAATATTTGTGGAAGAATAATGATAATCCGAATTTCATACTTTCGTTTAGGTACATTCTATTTATTTCATCCATTGTAACCGTACCACGTAACATTATGCAAATTCAAGCTGTGATGGTTACTCATAAACCACTAATACTGAATGTTGTTTACGTGATCGTAATATTCTGCTATTCATCCCCCCAATCATCGAAGAACTGGACCAGAAAAACGATAAAAACAATCCATTGGTTGTATTAACTTTTTCTTTCTCTCTACATATGTACTAAAAACATACAGTTCATGGCTGATGTTAATTGATCTTTATTTAAGTCAAACTCACCTGCGGAACTTCGTTCACTCTAAATGGTAGTGACATCCACTTCTATCAATAAATCAATGGGGTGTATCGATTAGGCTGTTTCAAACATGAGCTGTACTCGATAGTGATAAGTGAAGCTACAAACGGGAATGGGAAAAAGTGTATACAATTGCCAGTCATGAAATTAATAAATGATTGATATAGATACCTTTGACAATTGAAATTACCGTCAGTATACACGCAACTGTGGGAATTTTAGTTCAAGATGCGTCTAAAAGAGAATACATTATTTTCTAGTACGTTTTGAATCGACGTTGTGGTTCGTAGGTGAAGGCTTTTTAGATGCAGCTAATATCTAACTCTAGTATACCCCATATATTTTCTCGAATATAATATAAAATATTATTTCCTGAATTGCGTATGATGTAACGGATTGTTTCGATACTCAAATGTTTTTTTAATAACGTCGACTAAAGTTACACACAACCTCGCTTAACAATGTAGTGTTACATTGTTTATTTCACCCAATTTATTTATTTCCGTGGCATTGAAATCAAATCTTCATACCCTTTACGACGATATATTTCACTAGTTGAAGTACCCCACGTTGCCGGGGTATTCATCACAATAATTTATTAAACAGGACGATATTGCATATATTGCCGCCCGGCCGCGGAGCCTACTTGTATATAATCTATTGTATCCTCGTTCTGTCTTGCCTTACCACGTTCTGCTTTGCTCCCACATGGAAATATCTTGTCTTCCTCACGTACTCACTAAAAATGATTCCATTTTTCAAATTTGGCGTTCCCGCTTCACAAACTTCACTCACTTTGTAACTAAAAATAATAAACAAATGTAAAAAAACAAAATTATATATATAAACTCACATTATTTTTGTGAGATGTGTATTATTACCGTACTTTCAAACAGTTGCCACATAACTTATTGTTTTTCATATTTTTTATCGTATTTATAAAGACAAATTTGAAATTGATCTTTGACTCCACGTCAAGCAATTGAAACATAAATATAAATAAAGTGATTTTAATTGAATTCCAGTTCGCATTTTAGAGTGCTTGATAAATTGTGGCAGCTGGAAAAGTGCCATTAACCATTTAGACAATAATAATATATCCAAAATTCGAGATCTACAATAGATCCCGGCTTGGCCAAGGTTTTTCTCTTATCTAAAAGCTCTTTTGTCCTATTTCCCAAAACTTTGAAAAACAGTGTTGACACTCAATCAATACCTTCCATTTCTCACTACTCTTTTACTTCAATAATACTTCTTGCCAAACTTTCATCAATTTAAATAATTATTCTTTCATCAGCCAATGGTACGCTTCATCCACTATAATAAAACAGTTTCTACAAAAATTGTCCGTCACAGTTTCAATATAACACCCTAATCACTCATAATGAGTTTCACTTTCACTCAACACGACCCATTCCGACCTGCTCCGTCCCACTTGTAAATATGTAATAATTATACTTGATATACTAGAACTAAAGCAATAACTATTTCATGTAGAACATATGTTTGAATTCATACATTTTACGACAACATCAAACATCCATCAGTAAAATGTCGTGTTCCATACATTTCATAAATGAATAAGTATACCATACGTATCTCTTTTACACTTAATTCATTCAGGCCTGGACACAATTAAAAGCCATATCCGAGTTACTATTATGAATAGAGTGAAGAAAAACATTCTCAATCATTTTTAAATATAAACATTTCACATTAAACAATTGACGGTAAAATCAACAGTCCTCACCTATTCTAATTATATACGTAATTCTGTGAATTGATTAATTCAGTCGCAGACCTGTCGTTATCCACTGGTGGCTCGCAGCCAAACTATTGCACATTGATGCACTCAATCTGTGATGCAATGCTAGGTGGAAAACATCCAGAAAAGTAATTATCTTGTCAATATATGAAGGTTTGTGGATGTAAATCATAGCCTCTACGTCTCCTAGCCATCAAAGAAAACTAGCACATAAGTTTCATCGCTATTCGTTCAGTACATTCAGAGATTATCCAGCTTGTAACGCAACGCCATTGTGTTTATATATATATATATATATATATATATATATATATATGTATGAAATTCACTCTGTAAATTAAACAAAAGTATACACACTGTAATATTTACATATGCATTTAACTCAATGAAGTTTCACGTTAGTAACATTTACTCTTAGTACTTGTTTTCTTTTCAATACTATATTGTAAAACTTCCTTTTCACAAAGCATATTGAATACCATAAAAGAATAAAATTGTTTTACTCATGGAGAATGAATATTAGAGTGCTCGCAACCAGTGTTGGCTGGTGGCCCAACAGAGTAGAGGTTACTCCTCCATCAAATTACGAAAAAATAATTTCCAAAATTTAAAATATGAACATACAGTAAAATTGGTCTAAACCGGAACCTGTACAAACTGGAAACCTGCGTTAACCGGAAAATTTTTCCGGCCCGTAAGGTTAAATAGAAGTTTAAATAGCATCAAACGGAACCTCTCCAACGCGGAAACGGAACGGTTGTTCATGTCCTGCTTGGGAAGGGAAACCTTCATAAAACGAAATTTCTGCGAATTGAATGCAATTGGCAGAGAGACGCGAGATTCTCATCGTGGAATGAATGCATCAGTAAGTGCGTTTTAATTTCTCTGTCCCAGTGATATGCGTTTCAGTTGTGGCAGCCGCATACTGAAGGCGATGAGCTTCAGTTGTCAGCATAGAATTCGACGTTGGAGTCGTTTGTTTCTTGCGTCCTAGGCTCTAGGGGAATTCGCTCCCCCGGCTCTGCGAGCGTGGGCAGGTGCACGAGTATGGCTTGTAGTCACGCATCTACCGTCCCCGCGTTGACAATCGTATCTCCTGGGCCAAAGCCGCTTTGGTCAAGGCCATGCGAGGGTATCAGAAAGCGATAGTACTCTAGGTTATGATGCGTTGTGCGTTGAAAGAGCCAGCAGTCCCAGTGCAGCCACTAGGCAGTGAGGTAGTGTGTTTTTGAGTTCCACAGTCAGTTTAATAACGTCTGGGAAGAACCCTAAAACCCTAAATATTAACATTTTTCAACTTTAGAAAACGTAATTGAAAAGGTGTTAGTAGCAAAAACCAAGGAACAAGAAGCAAAAACTGTACATGAATGTTGGAAAAATTAAAATTATTTTAGTGCACTAGTTGTTAAGTTTTTCGATTTAATTGTCAGTAATATGTTTAATATTCGTTTATTGGCGATTTTCCCATAAATATGTTGTGTTACTATATTTCTATTATTATAAAAAAGTCATGTAATTTACTAGTTTCAGGTCGGAAATATCACTATAACAAGTATCATAATGGACAACCCTGCATAAACGGAAACCTTAAACTGAAATAATTGTGCCCCGATCGATTCTGATTTAGATAGATTTTACTGTATAATAAAATGTAAACAATTCAAATTAATTAAAACTAAGTTAAATAAAACTCAATATTGAAACATTACATACTTTTATGCATGTAAGGTATCCCTCCCGCGCACGTGGTCCTTGCTTTGCTTTGACACGTTTTACACAAATAAAATTACTTTATTTTGAAAACTTTACTACCAGGTATATATGGCCAAGGCAATAATGAAAGACCATTGACACACATTCGTATTCACAAGAATGCTCGCAAACTGCGGGCCAGCGGCAAGTACACTGGCGTCCGCGACACAGTAAGGAACTTACATCCAGAACGGCCACGAACTCATGAAATGTACGTTTTGAATCAACAAAACTAAAATTAAATCAAAACCAATTCTTCAAATATCATACACAATGCATTAAATATCGTCAATAATTGATTAAGTTGTTCACTTTCAATAACAAACGAAATTCATAAAATTACTTTGCAGCAAGTCAGATGAAGACAGAATAGTGGTATTCCTCTGAGACTCTTTCCGACGCGCTAGACAGCGTCACCCGGCTTATTGCAACGCCAAAAGGTCGCATGTTCCCCGTGTTAAATCGAAAGGCCAAAGAGTAAATGCAGTAAACCATGATCCAAGAGCTTGGTGCAATACCTGTCAAGGCACTAGTCACCGAAGAGAGCATCAGTTGGACTTCTTTGGTTTCAAAACGATTTCATATACATCGATATTGCTGCAATATCTTGAATATTGAATGTTATTAAAAAACAATGTGTATTCCTAGGATGTTATGAGATCTTTTTTGATTATCTGGAGGTTGTGCCACCACTGCTCGCAACTCCTGTTCTCGTTCTCAATTTCCATTTGTTTAATTGAAGAAAATTAAAATTTAAGTTCTTTTGTGTAAAACTAAATAATTTCGTGGCTTTGAAATTCATCTAGGGTCCATATTTTTGAGAGTGTCATTTTGAATGACGAATTCTTCCCATCTGTGAAATTTACTCTCACTTAAAAGTTGAAAATATTAAATGAGTGAACCATTATATATTTAAATAATGATCAATTTCACTGACTGATGTTAGCATCAGATTCATTATATGATGTTTCATGGACCTCTGGTTTAATAATTTCAATCGCTGCACAAGTGTTTTCAATAGAAAAGATGAAGTAACCAGTAAGACGTCTGTCACTTTCAAACGGTCCGTTTGCGCATCTGAAAGGAGGGAATGCGAATTACGACGTGAAAGCTAGTTATTCGGATTCTGGGATTCATCACCCTCGGTACTTGTAAAGCAGAGTAATAAGTTGCGAATTCAATCGACAAAATAACCTTGCACTTAGATGCAGTATACACAGAATAGTGAAAAAAAGTGTACATAAGTCATCCTTTCTGTAAATGATTTATGATATCTGAAGGATCTAAATGTTTTATTGGTGAATTAAATTTAAAACTTGAAAAATGAAAAAAATGTTTGTATTAAAATTTATGAAAGGTTTAAAACAAATATTTTCTAAAAAACTACTCTAAATCTTGTCTTTAAATTTTCTCCTCGTATGTCTCAAGGGACGGTACAAAATATGATGCTAGTTCTAATTTCGGCAAACTCTCCGTATTTCCGAAAATTGAAAAAAGTTGAAGATATAGGTTTTGGCATTATATGTATATATTCCTTAACTTTCACTTCTAAACAAAAGTAGTAAAATAGCTTCTTGTTCTAGACGTAAGAAGATGGTGAAATGTGCCACTGGGATAATTTCACCCACAAATTGGCATTGTCATAGTCAACTATCAATGCTAACATATTTCCTATTTATTTTAATGTAAAATATATTGTAAATTTACTTTATTCACAATATACGACATTATTTACAGCACATGTACTTATAAATACAATAATGTGAACAAATTGCCGCTAGTTTAAATATTAACATGAAAGACATTTTTACATTACATTTTTGTATTTTTTCAGAAAGCAAAAGAGCTAATTGGCGCGTATGTCATTTCATAGAGTATATTTATCACCATCTCTACCAAGAGTTTAAAGAAAAAAATTGGTACCGTTTTTGAGAAAATATTGTTTTTGTTATTTTCAAAATTGAAAATATTTCATGCATTATTACGCGAAAACTAAAATTTTCAAAAGGTGTACATGACCTTAATAAAATAACTAATAATGGATAACAAATTTTATATGAAGGAAAACCCCCTATCTTCAATTTTGTAGTTGCCGGAAGACGTGGAAAAAATGCAAAATTTTCGAAATTTTACAGTTAACCGTAAAAAAGTTGGAGCCGTTTTTGAGAAAATTTTGAAAATGTCCAGAGGTATATCCATTGAGCTAGTTAAACATTATTCTATTGTAGCTTTGGAATTCATTACAGAAATGTTGAATTTTACCTTTTCTTAAAATGCCAAAATATGGAAATTAAGTTATATTAATTCAATAAAAAAAGATAGTAAAAAACTGGTCGACAGTGATTTTATTAAATGGCTAACTGTAGCAGTTTCGTATGAAGTTTGCTACGCTAAAGACGAATTCAAGCACCAAAGTTCCCCACCGCGCCAATCTAGCATATCAGCTATATTGTAGGGAATGTAGGTGATACACGAGTTGAATTGAGCTCACCCTCGGGAGCAGCGAGAGATGGCTTCGCCCACCTCCTGAGGTAGGGGATGTCATGCCGTTTTTTTCAGTTGTCGAGCTTTAATTCTTCATTATTTCATAACAAATCGTTCCGTTCCGAAATCATTGCTGTTCGGGCAATAAGTCAACGAACCAACTGGTTTACGAATGAGAAAGAAGGAAAGTGGATTTTGTACTGGCCTTAGTGCGATCACTCGAACCTCAGGTTCGTTATCTGCATCCAATTACAAAGGCTCATTCATGTAAAGCATGTGGGTAGTTCACATTTTTCAACGTTTAATCTCACTGCGGAGCAAGAAACTCCCTTTGATTCCGCACGTACGTGTGTCTCTCTGGAAATTATATTCTGAATGCCGGAGCAAAATATTTAGTTATGAGATGTGGGAACTTTAATTAAGACATTTAACATTCCAGGGGATTTAATTAACAGGCTAGCACGCCAGCAGAGCGCGCGCGCGCGCGCATCGTCCAAGGCGGCCGGCGGCGGAGGGCTTGCGCGGCGAGGCATCGGAGCGGGCGTGGACCCCCGCCCCCCCCCCGTGCCCGCGCTCATCGCCCCGCCCGGGGTGCGGCGACGGGCGGCTGGACGGGCTCAGACCTTCCGCCTTCCGGTCGCGTGACGGGCGCTTAGAAGGGTAAAAGTCGCGAGGACTTTGGCCGACAAGGCGTGTGTTAACGATCTTGGACGATAGTTACGTTCATTGACAATGAGCTAACAATGCAAATAAACCTAAAAAACTCGTTGTTAAATCCGCTACTTGTCCATTTTAATCATCCAAGTGCTATTTCACTAGTTAAAAATCTGTATAAGAAAAGTGATGTTCTGAAAAGTGTAAGATACAGTTTTATTTAATGTCTGATTCATCTTTCTTTACTACTGATGTAAAGTTACGTGATAGTAGATTCTAATCCTTCTTATCAGTGTACCACAGTTTATTACTAATTAAAACGATAATAATTAAATTTCTACACGACATTAACAAAGTATGTTAATAATCCTAGCATGACCAAGGGAGGTCCTCGGAGGCCCACCAACGGTTTTCAAAG
>BOPP01000020.1:636227-658866 GCA_017312745.1 Gryllus bimaculatus
GTTATATGAGACTACGATTTTCGTTAATCAGCGGTCCGTAAAATCCAATGTGTCTAGACCCTACATTTTATGGATATTTCAGTCAGAGCATTCAATACCTAATACGAATGTAGTACCGACATGTCTGTGTTTCTTCTCTTTATGCTGACTGTTCCCCTCTACACCCCCGTCATTATGTGGCGCCTTCACGTGCATTCGTGTCCTTTGCGAGGGTGAAGGCGAGGGCGAGGGCGGCGTGACGGGCGCCTCCGTCCCAAGGGCCCGGCTCTCCCCACGCCCTGCGGCCCACCGCCTGCGGCGGGTGTTGGCAGATCGGTTTGCGGAGCAGAGCGAGGGCGCCACGAGCGTCTTTTCGTTGCTTCCCTACCCACAAGCAGAAGCATATTCCTGGGGCGAGCAAAGCCTCTTAGGGCGCCAAGGGAAGTGCCCATTCGCGCTCCTTTCCTCCCCCGCGCGCCGCGCGCCCTCGGGCCCTTCGCGTCGCGGGCTCAGGTTAATCCAAATTGGCAGCCCTTGCCCGCGTGAATTGAGTGGTAGAAATTGGCCATTTGGATTAGAGGCCGGCTGTTTTGCCGGACCCTGCCGGACATGGATCCCTGGTATCCGCGTCCTAGAGGCATACAAGAGTAACGCCTGGCCTGCGCAGGAGCAACTCTTCTGTGCAAAGGTGCCTCGGTTCGCCTCAGGGCTCCGAGGGGTTATGCGTCAAATCTCCACACTGCGTATCTATGGGTGGCTTTCTCTATATTCATAAAGTTTTGCCTTTTCAACTGGCTTATAAGGACTCAAACCCTTTTACTTTCACGCGCTTAAGAAATAACTTCTTAAAAAGAGAGAGTGCTGCGAGAAAAAACTGCGAATTTTCGGTAGAAAAACTTATTACATGGCCCTATCAAACAGTCAATAAATCCAGATGCTAAATTTAGAAATGTAGTGGCTTGAAAAAATGATTTATAGGAAAAAAATTGAAAAGTAGACGAATATAAACACTCCAGAAAAATGTAAATTATTAATTATTTACAAAAGAAACAAATATATTTGTTCAAAAAGAAAAATTAACTCTGAAATAAAAAAAGGAGTCGAATTGGCCAAATGGGGTGCTTTTTTCACTTCTGTGTTAATTTTTCTTCTGAATAACTAAATAGATTTCTTTTGTAAATAAAATACAATTTATATATTTCTGGAGAGTTTATGTCTTTCTGTATTGCAAATGTTTGCCTAGAAATAATTTATTCGAACCAATGTTTAAGTGGTTTTTGCGGTTCAGATTTTCAGAATACTTTAGTTGTGTATTAGACAAAACATACTTAAAAGTATCTGAAGAGCTTATTTTCGAAGTATTTAGTTTCCTCTCCAGACACTGTATTTTTGTGTAATTTTTAAAAAAAGAATACAGCAAAATGGATTTTATGTCATCTTGTACAGTGCATACAGCGCTATTAGAACAAAATGTTGGAAAAAAAGAAATCCCAAAATTCATTTTCCGTCGCATTACATCACTTTACTCTACAAATATTACTCCGCATATATGTACGTATACAAGAAGGTAAAAGTACATTTGCGGTACAGGTGCGGCAGAAAAGTCCGACATTTCTCCAGAAAAAACCTTATTGCCGAGTTCTGGTAACAAAGAAGTACATAAATCCTGTTGCCAAATTGAGGGAGGGATCCTCTGACTCGTGCTGTAGCCATCCCTGTTTTGCTGATTGTTCATTCCGAAAAATTGTTTGACGGCAAAATATCCCTCTGTCTGTCTGTCTGTCTGTGATCAACGTTAGCGCTTAACCGCTCAGCTGATTTTCTTCAAAATGGATATTCCTCAGATTTATCTCGTGGCTTTGGGAATATTTCAAACGTATATTTTGATTATTTTTCTTGATGCTTTCATTGTCATTGGCAAGCGAAATTTTTAGAGCTGTAATTTCACAAACCAATATTATTACTTTTGTGCATCTCTTTTGTACGCACTTTTTTCTAATTCCATTAATATCGTTTATCTGTAGGCTTTCTCTCTGTGTGTGGTAAGGTTTCTCTAAATCAATATACATGAAAGCACGTTTTAATTAAACAGTGATGAAAAGCAATATTTGTTGTCCCACTAACGTATCTTGAGAAATTAGTTTGCGTACCTCCCCATGCAATGGCAAGCGTCATAGGGCAAATTACTCAGCCTTGAATTTCGTAGATAATCCTTTCCACGAATATCAATTACTTGTGATTGACTGCTCTTTTTCCTGCCCGATTCATTGACGCGAGGAATCAGCAAACAAATTTTATATTCTTTCCACGTGGCGCCACCACCTACCGTGGGCCTCTGTAATTGGTTTCAGCAAGCGATCAGACGGGTTGAATTCCGGGCTGACGTAATATCCGCTTCGCGGAAATCAGGCGGAGGGAAAACTGCGTGCTTTATGGCCGCGACACATCGCGTATCATTCATATTTTCGCGCGCAGATTGTCCCATTCACATGCACGCTTCGACGGCGGCGGTAATGCAAAAAGGCGTCAGGCCTTGTGAAATGGCTCTCGTGGCAATGAACCGCGAAGAGCAGCGGCGACAGTTGCGCGACGCGACGCGGTGGCGCGGTGGCGAGCGCCGGGCGGGGGCGGCGAGGCATCAGAGGGAGCGCGGGCGGCCGAGTGGGGGGGGGAGGGGGCGTGATGGCGGCGAGCACACACCGCGCGGAGCCCGGAGCGGACCACTCACGGCGCGGCTGGAAGGGACAGTAAACTGGGCAAATTCGCATCCACGCCGGTTTTCCCCTTGTCCGCTCAAACCCGCGCACGGTTCTCGTCCTTCTGCGGCGCTGCCCACTCGACGTTCGTCTCCAGCCTTGGCTGGGGTTTCACTTTACACTTATGTTACAAATTCTTTATATATAATGGATTTAACAACGGTCCTAACCTCCCTCGATATGATTGCAATTACCTTCCCATTTCTCATTGTAAAACATTACATATTCGAAAAGGTCATTGTAAAATTTAGAATAAATCACTGCAAATAGTGATTTGATGATCAAGATGCAATTGATTTTTCGGTACCAACGACCCACAAAACAAGGATTCTAGAACACCATGTGTTAGAGATCTTTTTCTCTAAATTAAGCAACTCGATTTATCCACTTTTCGTTCCGAGGGGCCTTCAAAAACTTGTTTTTTTTTACCAAATTCGCAGTTTTTCCGCGCAGCATTACATAACTTTCTCTCTACTACGTAAGCGGTAGCAAGAAAATAAACTACTAGTCCTGCAGAATAGAATAGACTTTCTTGTATTAGTTTTCTTTGGTCTGAGCTAGCTATTCAGACTTACCACATACTCTTGCCAGCTGCCATTTATCGTGACCAAAGTACATGTTTTTAAATTTTTCTCAATTTTTCGCTTTTCTAATGATATAACAAAAATATTACTTAAACAATTTGAAAGAAGAGTAAAACCTTGCTCTAAATTGCAATTTTTAAGAAAATTGCGTTTAAGCGCTTCTAAAAACTCGAAATTTGAAGCTCTTTTTCAGAAAAATCTACTGAGTTTTGGACAACCTTCATTATAAATCATTTCAAGTACTTAAATTCCCCAACGCAGGAGTGTAAACAAATCGCTGAATATGTTCATATTCACGACAGGAAATATATTTCAAAAACATTACATTTCATTAATTTAAAAAACAAATGAATAAATTAAAATTAATTTTGCACCATCTTAAACAATGTAATTACCTCTCTCGAAAAATTTTAAGAAAGAATCTCGAGGGAGTTTTTTAGAAAATGGTGTTTTTAGTGTTTCTCAAAATGTAGAAATTTCGCCCATTTTCACAGAAAACTGTTGAGTTTTTGAGGAACACTATATCACATTATTTAAAGGACATGCACTCATAAATACAATAGTGTGAATAAGTTGCCGCTAATGTAAATATTAACGACATGAAAGACAAGTCAAAAATATGCATTTTTTGTTATTTTTGAAAAAAGAGCAACAAAAAAGGTGAGCAAAATTGTGCTTATGTAATTTCATAGAGTACATTTAGCACTATCCCCACCAAAAGTTTAAAGAAAATATTGGAACCGTTTTAGAGAAAATTATGTTTTTGTTATTTTTTAAAATTACAGATATTGCACTCAAAGTTACAGATATTGCGCAAAATTTTCAAAATATATACATGATCTTAATGAAAAAAACTAATTATGGACAACTATTTTCGTTTTAATACCATTAGTTTTAAACGAAATCGGCTCCAAATATTTCAAAGAAAATGTTCTTATGGGAGAAATTTCTACTCTTCTATATTATTCCTAAGGTAATATTTCGGTTCTACTATTAAGAGACCGAAAAACGAAAAAAAAGAAGTACTTTGGGCGGCGATAGATTGCAGCTGGCAAGCGTATGTGGGAAGTCCGAAAAGCAAACGCAGCCCAAAGAAATTAGATAACTAGTATGAAAGAGTCTGTAACATTTTAAGCACCACTCTCGTATACGTTGTAATATACGGAGTATAGAGAAAGTGCGAAGAAAATGCTGCGGAAATCGAATTCGAGATTTCAACGCAAATACGTTTTGTGGTCCCCTGATACCGAAGAAGTGTCCGGCTTTTTTTTCAATGTGCCCGGCCGGCCGTCTGTCTCTCCGTCTGTGAATACCAGTAGCGCCTAAACTATATGTAGACCTTTTCCAAAATGGATATTCCCCGGCCGATATAGCTCGAATTGAGGCCGTGCGGTTTTGAAATATTTTTTTTTTTAAATTTGGGGCTACTATACACGAAGCCCAGGGACATTTTCAAACGTTTCTCAAAAATGGCACCATTAATATAGTAGAATAACAATAGAGTGTAACAATAGAGTGAAATGCACTTATAAAGGTGGTATTAGTCTGATTTTCACTAGTAGCTCTAATTTTTCGAAGAATTCAAAAATTTCAATTTTTTTTCAGCGTCTTGCTACAACTACAAAATTGAAAGTAGAGTTTTTCCTTCAAATGAAATTTCTTTGTCAATATTTAGTTCTTTCATTGAGGCCATGAATTTTTTTCAATTTCAGTAGTTACCGCACAATATTACATGCGATATTAAAAAATAACAAAACAGATTTATTCGTAAACTGGTCCAATTTTTTTTATTATACGTTCGGTAAGGATAGTGCCAAATGTGTTCTATGAGATGTCATGTTGCTTCATTCTTTTGTTTTGCAAAAATTGTAAAAATGTATATTTTTACTAGCTTCTCACGTCGTTAATATTTACTTAAGCGACTTATTTGTTCCCATTTAGATATTTATGCCTACATGTGCTTTAAATAATGTCATATAAAGTTTCTAGAAAACTCAACAGTTTTCTGTTAAAATTAGCTCTAAATTCCGCAATTTGAGAAAGGCTGAAAAACATTTTCTTAAAAAATACCAATAATTTAGGCGATTGTGTTGTTTACAGACGGATGGGTGAACGTTTGAAAAAAACACTTTTTCGATATGACGGGGGCCCCAAAACGTGTATTTCCATTATTCCAAAAATGTACATGACCTTAATGAAAGAATTAACGGAGAACAAATTTCTCTTGAAGAAAAATCTGTTTTCTTCCATTTTGTTGTTGTAGAGCTATTTTCAATTTTTGAAAATTCAGAGTGAATAGTGAAAAGCGGAACTACGCCACCTTTATAAGTGAGATTCACTCTAATTCTCACAAGAAATGTGAGAGACAAGTCAAAAAATACATTTTTGTAATTTTTGAAAAAGCAAAAAAATAGAGCAATGTGGATTTGATGTCATCTCATAGAGTACATTTAGTGGTATCCCTATAAAAAATTAAAGAAAAAATGTGAAGTCTAAGTTGAGAAAATATTGTTTATATTTTTTTAAATTGCGTATATTACACGCAATATTGCGCGAAAACTATTTTTTTACTGTACATGATCTTAATGAAAGGACTAATTATGGACAATCAATTTCATTTGAAGGAAAAATCTTGTTCTCCAATTTTGTAGCTGTAGGAAGTCACCGAAAAATGTCAGACATTTGTAATTATCGAAAATTCAGAGTTAAGTGAAAATCGAACCTATGCCACCTTTATTAGTGTGTTTTACTTTATCCTTACAAGAAATTTAAAGAAAATATTTGGAGCAATTTTTGAGGAAATTTTGAAAATATCCCGGCGTCTTCATGTAAAGTACCCCAACAATTAATAAGTTAAATTAAAAAGTTTTTCAAAATCGTTGAGCTTCGTGAGAGGAGAGATCGACAGTTTATTCACTTTGAAAAATATACTACTTATAGTTTAGACGCCTGTTATGTTCTCATATGACAGAGAGACGGACGGATGCACGAACATTTTGAAAACACACTTTCTCGATATCAAGGGACCACAAAACGTGTATTTCCGTTGAAATCTGAATATCGATTTTCCGCAACATTACATAACTTTCTCTACACTACATTTTCTACTCCGTAAATACATACGTACGTATACGAGAAAGTAATTAGTGGTACTACAAATTGGAACATTTTCTAGTACTAGTTAGTATTCAAATTTATTTGGCTTGGCCTAGCTTTTCGGTTTTGCCCCTTCCTCTTACCAGCTGTCATCTATCGCCGCCGAAATTACTACCAATTTATTCGTCTTTCTACCGATATTCGCCACATTTTCACTTGGATCTTTGGAAAACTTTCTCTCTACTCTGTAACGAGAAAGTAAAAATGGCAAATTTGAGGCAGAAAAACTTTTAATATTGATCCTTGGTAGTGAAAAGTGGATAAATCGTTGCTAAATTAGAAAACTAAATCCTTTAACTCTTAGTGTAGACAGAATCCGTGTTTTGTGGGTCCTTGTTACCAAAAAAAAGGTAGACGGTAAAACGCCTGCCGTCCGTATGTGAACAGTGAACAACGCTAGGGGCTAAACCCTCAGTGATTTTCTCCAAAACGGGCGTTCCCCTATCGGTCTGGTGTCACTTCCCCTTGAATTTGAAACCAATATTTTAATTTTGGGATTACATTATATGAAGCCTCTGGGGCATATTCAATTATCAAAAAATTGGCTCCATCGTTTTTGATTAAATTTTATAGTTGGATAGTGTGAAAGACGCTTAAGAAAATGGTGTATATCTCATTTTCATCAAAAAACATGATTTTGTGAAAATTTCAAACATTCAAAAATTTTCCAGCGTCTTCCTACAACTACAATTTTGAAGATAGAGACTTTTTTCTTTTATGAAATCTGTTCCTTACAGATAGATTCTGAAAAAAGTTTGTGTAAAATTTTTCGAAAATTCGAGTACTTTTGACGTAATATTGCATGAAAATATGGGTGAGAAAGTACATGCTTTTTATTCTCCCTACTTATTTTCACCCCTTACGAAGAAAATTTGAAGGAAGTACTGAAACTTATGTAGGGCAGTGCAGACAATGATGGGTACTTTAAGTTAACCAGTATGTTTTTTCAAAGATTAATAGTTTGTTTTAATAATAGAAAATTCATAGTTGGCAAATGAATTACTATACATATATCTACATTTATGAGGCTAGTAAGTGAATAGTTGAACATTATACTTCACATTTTATAAAATGTGAAAATGAAATAAGGCCAAAAATATAGTGATGAACACTTTCAAGACTATTGTGAGCACTTTGTAATAAGCTGATAGGCACTCAGAAAAATGGAGTGTAAAAACCCCAACAAAGTCAATTAGCATTGTTGAATGCAAATGGCTTGTGACTGCTGGTTTATTAAGCTTCAATCATTTAATATCTAAACATTTTACACAAAAAAAATATTCGTCGTCTGTACGACTTTCCTCTAAGGAATCTTCTGAGGAAAGACATGATTTGTGAAACAACTTTTCACACAATTGGCTGAACACACCGTAGTTCTTAAAATTCAATGTGTTTTCACACTGGAAGCATAGTTCTGGAGAAAATACTTCCATAGAGTTCTGAAGGGAATCACAAGACTTGCTGTCTCTTGCTTCCATCTTGTAAATGCCAGTAGAAGTAATCAGCTGTCAAATATCCTTATTTCTGTTACCTCCTATTCAAATTTCAGTGATGGGTACAGTGCCAATCACGGTAAGCCTGGCTTCTCTATGCTGAGTGCGGATTGCTTTTATCCAATTTACTTATATCCTTAATCGCTGGACACACATTCGCTAACGAAAAATAAAAGGAAAGACAGAATACACCCTAGTTCATGACGGAGTGTGTGTGAGAGAGTGTTAAGAGAATGGTGAGTGTGTGGGAGAGAGTGTTAAAAGAAGGTTCCATGTTAGTTGAAATTCCTGATTTTTTTTAAATTGTAAAAGTGCAATTTTTTTAGAAAACTAGTACGAGAAAGTCTGCGGCATTCTTTAGCACCATTAGTTATTAATGTTCGTTTTCTGATTTTTTCTTTTGTGTAATTAAAATTACGAATTTTATATTTAGAATGTTTCGCTTTTTTAGTAAAACGCGTATGTATATCAGATTCTACTTTCGACGTGAATATATTAGTAAATGTGTAATATGTCATGGGATTGTGAGAACTTAAAACGTGATCCATAATCAAAAGATTGATGAAGAAAGATTGATACAAAACTCTTAAGCAAGACGGTTATTTGTTCTCGTTATTTCATTGTTAGCTTACGAAATTTGTAAATAAGTTTCTGTTCTAAGAAATGAAATTTCGTATGTTAGCAAAACTACTAAATTGCCAGGGAAAATTAAATCAAAGTGGTGCTAAATTTTAAAATTAGCTCCGTACTTTGTTAGCCGCTAGACTTCTTGTTACTTGGAAGCGAAAATTTCTTGTTATAAAATGTTGCGAACTACTCTTGTTAGTATATTTATTTACAATTCAACTATGTGGAGTCGCGGTTTTATGTGCAAGAAAACGTGCGCAGTTAATACTTCTCCCACTTATGGCAGTTATGGAGTTATTACTGCTTTTTGACAACAAAATAAAAGGTTTGTTTAAATGTTTATTTACAAAAAGTAAAATATATATCAAAAAATGTAAAAACATCAAAACAAAAAATACATATATAAATAAGTACTTGTGCTTTGTGCTCACCTCCACCTACTTTCTCATTACAATAAATTATATCAGTTAATAATTTAACATCCTGATTCCTTAAATACGTTTTCCATAGATAGCAGTCTTTGCAACAATCAGCAAGCGGCTTTGCACGATGAGTCTTTCGGCGCAGGGCAGCATGGTTGTGGTGGACACCCGAGGAATATCCCAGGAGCTGGAAAACTGGCTTTGTAGATAGACGTGCATTCGAGGGGTTGCGATGGACATAAGTAAGTTCCCTTGCATGCCCAAGGATAATGTTCTTTCTTTTTGAGAGGCCACGGTACGTAGCTGAGCTTCTGCACCGTTTCATTTTGGAACGGATGGTCCGGTTTGCAATATACAGCAATTGGTTTGTAGGACCTTTGAGGTTCCGGGCAAAGCGGCACGTAAGAGGCGTTCATGATAGTGGTGCATTCCAGCGGCTGCTCCGAGCAACGTAAATGTGTCGGAGGCACAATTGTAGGAACTCTTTGCATGACCTTAGGGACGAAGTCGTGCCTCTGAGTCGTCACGCAAGATAGCGGCCCTTCTCCAATAATGTTTCGGTTACATGGAAGAATCGGGCATGCAGGTCTTGCACAAGGTAAACATGGGAAACTTAGTCTGTGTATAGTGTTTCCGTCCATTTTACAAGCAGCGGGTTTCAGATTATCATGTACGCGCAAGGGAGCCCTTCTGGCACAACCTGGTGGACAGAAGCTCTTCTTGTAGATGGTGCAAATTTCCATGCGTTTCTCCTCTGAATTGAGCACATCGTGTTCTGGAGGGCGAATAATCGGCTGCCGAGGAACACCAGAATTACACTGATAACTAGTGGTCATAATAGTATTACACTCCATCTTTTGAGATGGACACAAGTAAGTTCCCTTGCATGCCCAAGGATAATGTTCTTTCTTTTTGAGAGGCCACGGTACGTAGCTGAGCTTCTGCACCGTTTCATTTTGGAACGGATGGTCCGGTTTGCAATATACCGCAATTGGTTTGTAGGACCTTTGAGGTTCCGGACAAAGCGGCACGTAAGAGGCGTTCATGATAGTGGTGCATTCTAGCGGCTGCTCCGAGCAACGTAAATGTGTCGGAGGCACGATCGTGGGCACCCTCGGCACGGGCTTTGGGACGTAATCGTGTCTCTGTGTTGTGACGCAAGATAGAGGTCCTTCGCCGATTATATTTCTGTTGCACGGTAGTATCGGGCACGCAGGCTTCGCGCACGGTAGACATGGAAAACTCAGCTTATGAATAGTGTTGGCGTCCATTTTGCAAGCTGCGGGCCTGAGGTTGTCATGTTGCCGCAATGGAGGCCTCTTTGCGCATCCTGGTGGGCAAAAGCTCTTCTTGTAGATGGTGCACCCTTCCAAGGCTTCTTTTGGTAGGAGGAGGCCATCTGGCGGCCTGCAGATCGGTACCCGGGGGGGCTGGACGTAGCACTTGAAGGAGCATGGAGCCGGACAGCAGGCAGCCTTAGCATTGCAGCTCATGGTGAAGAAAAGAATGAAACCTACGCGCAGCTGCGCGATCCCCCCCTCCCTCTGCTCGAATCCCGGTCAAACGCGAAAATCATTGGCATGGAAACGTGTTGCGACTGTTGCACTCTCATGATAGTCTTGATATTATTGTGTTTACCTGTTGCTTTCATCCACTTTCAGTAGTGGTGTAAAATACTTTTCGCATCCGATACAGTATATTCTTAACGTTTTTTTGTTTTAATATTCTGGAAGGTATATGTCGACGTATTGGAAGTAGAAAATCTCTCGGAGGTAAGAACTAACATATAAGATAATAGAAGTGGCATTTGGCGACTTCAGAAGTTAGTGTTCATATATGTCGATGGTGTGCGGATATGTCGATAGTCGAGGTGGGCTAAAAATGTCAAGAAGTGATCTCCGTCTGCTAGGGTCTGCAGATACTTCAAAGACTCAAAATAATTGTCCAAGAATTAACTGGGACTGCGGCGCTAACACCATCAAGTGAGTAAATCGTAAAATCTCTACTCAAAAAAATGTGAACTAAGTTAGTTAACTTCAACTCCATTTTTATTCCTACAAATTCAGTGTTTATATTATATTAAGATAATAACTGGTTGTTAAATAAATCGCAAATTCAACATAATAAATTATGTTTTAGGCATATTCTTTGAACTGTTAGGTAGTTTCTTTTGTATAAACCCTATTAATTTGCTTCTTTATAATCACTTTACGAAATATATCTGATAATCCTTTAAATGCACGACATATGCTTTTGGCGGAATTTGAAGTTAATGAATATTGTCCATCTCCTGAATTTCATCATTCGCATATTAATTGCTGAACAGAGAAAAAATGCATTATTTGCTTCTCAACGAATTTATCACAAACATTCATATCCAATGTTACGCACCTTGTGAACTCCCAACAGTGTATGCACTCGTAGATGCCCGCGGACAGTGGTATCTCCAATAAATTCAGCTGCCGCTGTTTTTCACTTACCCAGCGTTGCTGTCCGTTCGCGGCTCTTGAGTATTTTTAAATAAAACACAGAAAATATATTGTTCGTGAATTCGGGAACACAATCAATGGGCAATCTATTACCAGCCCCGCTTCCGCGGATACTTGTTCCATATTGCAGAACTAGCGATTCATGTTCTTAATAAAATACCTTCCCCAAGCTTTCACCATCTTCTAATCTCTTGAAGAATCTCTTGAATATCGCTTAAAATAGCTCGACCTACATTAGGGATCCATTTCTTACGAACTCGAGCCAGTCTCTACCAAACAAACGTGCGTCCATTGCAACCGACGCGACATCCTTCAATAATTGTCTCTTTCTTACGAGTTGCTACACTCGTACTAAGCTTTATATGTTAATATCGTAACATCTTATGAAAAACACAATAACTAGAAGTGATGTTTACTGATTGGTCAGAATTTGTGCTGTTGTTTCTTTTTCTTCTGACATCTTTGAAATGTCATTGAAGCATGTAGTGCTTAGAGCCTCACAGCGCCGCGCTTCGTCCTGCTTATCACTTCAAGCTCTGTGACTCATTTGGGTACCAGCTTCGATTGAACTTAAAGATCTTCAGAAGATCATCGTCTATTCCCAGATGTTGATAAGTAGTAAATATGAAAAAAGAAAATTTGAAGTCAAGTAGAGAGAGTTCTCAATAAATTTCATTAATGCATTGTATACATAAGTAAATTACTATTTACAGAGCTTTGAGTCACTTTGCTGGCCTGGTGAGAGTTCGGTAAGACTCGAGTGTAATGGGGGAGCTCGGTGCGGCGGGTCGCGGGTTCCAGTACCGTGTGGCCATAGGTGTGGCTTTCTCTGTAGTGGCATTGTCGGGACTTTTCCAATCCACCACTTATCACCTGACAAAATAGTCATTCATTCACGTGCCTTCCCCCGCCCTGGCTAGGAGTTGGGAAGGCGGTTTGACCTCGGACAGAGGGAGGAATGGGCTACCAATAGGTGTACAAACCGCGACGTGCGCTCCGCCATCATTCCTCCGCCGTTACAAATACCGCTCATTGTGATAATTGCATTACTTATTGTATTTATAAGGGGATAGTTGTGGTGCGATTATGCGATGTGGGTGTGATTATTTATAATGGGATAGTTGGGGTGGGGAAGATTGGTTGGATTTGTTGATGCGAAATGGGTGGACCTGAGCAGTGCAGCTACTAACATGAGTGAAATTGCTGAGAGTTAGTGTTTTTGGAAAAGGAGGGAAATGCTTTCCGTCCGTGCGTCCGTCCGTTGTTTTATGGTTTGATATATTTTTTAGTCTGTCATGGATTAGTCGACATTTTTGAACTCTACAGAGATATTTTTATTCAACGGGTTTTTTAAGAAATGAAAACTTCGATGAGTCTGAATTAGATGTCTGATGAAAGTGTTGTAGAATACTATTAGGGAGTTGACAGACTTTATTGAAAATCATTTGAAGTATTTCTACTCACAAATGTAATCATTACGGATACAAATAAATTGGACGTGTCTGTACGTGCTTTTGTGGTTTTTAAACTTTTTTTCAACTTTCTTTTGTGATTTGTGAAACGTATGTCTCGTCACGTTAATTGTTGTGTTTCTGTGCATCTGTATTGAAACGAAGAACGTTTCTGTATTATAACAATTAAATTGATCACTAATTATAATTAAAATAAAGTCTGGAGTTGATCAGCGCAGTAACAGCGCCGCAGGCCGCCGCACCAAGGTCAAATCGGGGGGTAAACGGCGAGGCGAGCGACGGTTAGAGGTAAGTGCGGGCAGAGGGCTCGAGGTGAAGGCATGACGGGGCAGTGCTGCGTCGCAAGAGATTTAATTGTCATTGATAAGTGCAATTCGGACTGAGCGTGGCGTTGAGTGTGACACCAGGTTTGATAAGGATTAAAAACCAATAATTAGTGGAAGTTAGAATTGCGCCACTCAGAACTGATAAAAAAACAATAAGAATGGAAATCGTGTGGTCGGTGGACTCGTGTCATATTCCCGCCCTGGTATAATGTAACAGTGGGCAATACTGAACGGACATTCGCGCGAAGAGACCCATTCGTGAAAATGTACATGTCCCTTGCATAATTTATTTTGTCGTGAAAGTACCGCTTCCCAGGTACGTCACAGTACGAACCGATTAAAGTAATCAAATGTATCTATCAACATGAAATTTAAATACACTATGAACAGTAGTCTTGGGACCAACTTAGATATCCCTAATGGTTCCGAAAATATTATTACTTTCTCGCCTTACGCATTCTTTGTAAGAAGAAAAAGTTATGTAATTGTGCATCAGAAAACGCCGATATTTCGCCAGAATAAACTTTAATATCGGGTTCTCGTAATAAAATAGTGGATAAATCCTGTTGCTAAATTTACAAAAAAATATTCTAACACGTGGATAACAGCGGAATATAATAATATATAATATAATAAACGTATAATAATAACGGATAAATAATTATTGCGGAGGTTTTAGAAACAGTGGGAGAAAGTATGTGCTTTGGCAGCGCCACTAGTTTTGATCAGCAATGAACAGTGTGGTGACTTTAGATATACGTTGTTTGATGATTGGTGATGTTTGCTACTATAACTGGAAGTATTTTAGCGAGGGTTTCACTTTCATCAGTATAATCTTGCGTGGGCTACTACTCCACAATGTACTTGTTTTACCAGGGGGAGGTAACCCTGGGGTAGACACTTTATCTTCGTGCTTTTACCCTCACACTCGCCGTCGCACAGGTACGACGACTGGCTGGTATCCGTATCCCGCCGGATCGCCGATTGCCGTCACGGCATCCGCCCCATTGAATGCATGGGTCTTGCTTCCCTCTCCGCTCAGAGCCCCCCGCTTTCCAGGCTTGTACCGGGGTGAAAACGATGCACCACGCACATGCGCCGGGACAAGTCCCTCCTGTTTGCCCAGAGTACCGGGCTACTGCCACGACGAAGCCGAGAGCCCAACTGGGTCCCACCCGAACTAAGGTTCGGGCGGCTGGGGGCCCGCATCTCGTCTCCTAACTGCCTACACCTCTAGCCTACCGTCGTGAGAACCACCGTGAACCTAGGCAACCTGACGGGTGGTAATTTCTCGCCGGACTTTTATAAATGGATTTCAGGGCATTCTGAAGAATCTCCTTCACCCAATCCTTCCCAAAGTTCGACGCGCCATAGGCCTTGGGCGAGTCTGCAACCGGGAGCTGAGCATCGCCTACCCACTGCCTCCACCTTGAGACTAACGAAGTAAGTGCCGCCGTGATACTTAGGGTTCACTTAGGGTGGTCGTCTCCAACTCTCCAACAGAGATCGTGCCCACCTACGAAGACACGATCCCTCCTGCGAGGTTCACTTTGATCGATAGGAAGCTCATTAGCATGAGTGAATCTACTTTCAGTTGCTTGCTTATCAAGTTTGCTTAGAGGTCCGAACCTATTTTTGACCGGCACATTAATTAATAGAGAATCAGATTTTTTTATTTTGATATAGGTAAGTACCATGATTAGTACTAACTTTTTGGGATTCTCGCTCCATATCATTTTCTGTCACTGACCTTTTTCTAGAGTATGTGGAGTCTTTTTCTGGTAGCTAAAAGGTTGGGGTGTGGTTGAGTTGAATTGAATTGGTTCCTTAACATAAGCGCCGGGGGTCTTATGTTAATTGATGTTCTTCATTACCCGGTTTTATCGCAACAGATCTGACAGGGTTGCATAGCAATGCTCTGACAACCTCACGCCACTGCTGTCGGACCAGGAGTAGAAATAATGCTAATATATTCCAAATTCATCCAATTCAAACGAAGCGCCTGTGTTGCATACCCGTGTTTAGACAGGAACAGTAGTCATTTCTAACTTTTACGAATTAAAGATATCACAAACAATTTTCGAAATATTCAACATCACCTTATTCTTAGCTTTGTTTTTGATGAACACATTTCATTAAGAAAATACACAAAATCACAATTGTAGTTCTAGGAGCACGCCAAATATTTTTTTTCAATTTTCGAAAAGTTTCGAAAAGTTCCTGAGATAGGTGTGTTGGAGGATTTTTTCTGAATTTAGGTACTAGATTTATCCACTTTTCCGTTACCGGGGCCCTATAATAAGAGTTTTTCTGCTGACCATTCGTCGTTTTTTCGCACAGCTTTACATAGAGTAAATTTCTCTCTACTCCGTAGCGAGAAAGTAAAAATGAAGTCAGTGACATTTAACTGATAATGCTGTGGTAAATCGAGTAGCTTTGGCCAACTAAATTGGTTATGAATAACATTGGGCGCTGGCCACGTTGTGACCCTTGGAAGTTGTTTAGCATTTGCGAACTTCATTACCCTGCACTTGTCCACTTATTCGCCACGGCGTGTGCGAGTGTGTCTATGGATTCTGCAACCAGATAAGTATCTTCCGTTTGAGTGCCATCCTATGACTCGGGGCGACATTCGTCTAGACAATAGATGCACACACTCGCCAGCCATCACTCGGAGTGCATATTCTGCTCTTGGAACCCAATTGGCTCCGAAGACTTTCTTTAACATTATGTCTGTGTAACAATATGACATGTCCCAATTTCTGCATCCGAAATTTGTATATAGCCGCGTGCAATGTTTTATTCATTAAACAAATATGGTTGGAACTGATAGATAATAACATTTTGCTTTTACCAAACTTCTTAACTTGTGATTCTTCTTTTTTAAACCTGAATATTACTCAACATTAACAACTGAACCAATGAAATAATACAATTAAAAAATAATGGACACTGTGCACGCGAATACTGCATCTTATTTACGTAATACATTTTGTTCACAAATAAATAAACAAAGGTAACTTAATTCTTCTAACGTGAGTTGATTTATTTGTGAAATGCATATCAAAAAAATAAAAAAATATTAAAAAATTAAAAAAATAAGTGGTGCAGTTCAGAAAATATTCTTGATGTCTTGTCAAGCCTCGTTCAACTCTACGTATAGATGATACTTTACTTCCAATATTGTCCACACGCTTCGATGCCGAAGAGATATTCCGACTACTTCGGCTGTGGAAACAATGTTTCAATCAACGAACTTGCCTGGGGCAAAATAGCTGGATTTGTAGATAGACGTACACTCTAGGGGCTGCGACGGACATACATATGCTCCTTTGCACGCCCAAGGATAATGTTCTTTCTGTTTTAAAGGCCACGGAACATAACTCATCCTCGCTATTGTTTCGTTCTGAAAAGGCTGATCAGGTTGGCAGTATACCGCAATTGGCTTGTAAGATCGTTGTCGCTCGTGCGGACACGGGCACTGGTATGACGCCTGCATGACCGAACAGCATTCAGCTATGCCGTTGGAGCACTTGAGGTACGACGGGGGAACGATGGGCAGCACTTTGGGCGCGCACTTCGGAACGTAGTCATGTCTCTGCGTTGTCATACACGACATGGGTCCCTCACCCACGATGTTGCGGTTGCACGGCAGCACGGGACAGGGCGGCTTGATGCAAGGGGGGCATTGGAAGCTCAACCGGTGCGTGGTGCTGTCGTCCAGCTTGCAGTCCGCGGGCATGATGTTGTCGTGCTGCCGCATCGGCGGCGGCCGGCGGTCACCGCACGCCGGCGTAGAGAAGCTGCACTTGTACACAGAGCACGCCTCGATTGGCTCCGTCGGCGGAACGTAGGTTTCAATGGGCTTGAAGGACTTGGCGACCGGGGGCTGAACGTACGGCATTTTGAGGACGAGTCGTGGCCGGGAAGTAGGAGAGTCCGCTGGCGCTGGAGATTCTAACGGTGGCGCATCGCCGCGGTGGTTATGAGGCAGAGAGGGGCCTCAGCGATATTTCGCGGATCCCCTTCCTACCCGGCGGCAGGGTGGAGGACGGTTGTGAAAGTCATAGTAACGCGATTGCTACAAGAGGATTGTCATTGTTTTAACTTTTTTCATGTCCATTGTTGTTCTCTTCCTCGTCCTCTCTGGGTGCGAATTCTGGTTAACCCAAATTGCGGTCAACACAGCTGATTCATAGCCTTTTCTCGGCACTTTAATAATACTCAAACCAAACTTCTTCGTTCTAAATCGAGTAAACCCCAAAACGGACACTAAAGCCAAACTAAAAGTAGAGTCCTCATATATTGGTTAACATTATTTCAAATAAATTATAATATGTCGTGGATGTCTCCACCACAGAACAAGTGAAAAATAATATATTTGTTTGTTTCTTGAGGAGAAAATACATGATAATGATATATTCATACCGCTCACTCTGATGTAGTGCATAACAGCCAATAATATCGGCCTAAAACATGCATTTCATCTCTTTTCATTTTTTCGAAGGTCCTATTCGCATCCGGCTATTTTCATTCCAATTTCAACATGTATTCTGTCACTTGCGGATACTTTCTATACATCGTCTACACGACATATTCGACAGGTGTTCAATACCTTAATAAAGGGGTAATTTTACTTTGTTATATTAATGTTTTTACTTCCTTGTGTACGTATATACCGATTAATATATTTAGTATCAAAGAAAGTCTGTAACACTGCGGAAAATCGATTTCAGTATCAACGCAAATTCACGTTTTGTGATGCCCTTTTTCATTTTATTTTCTTCTTACTCGGCCACACAGACGTTCAAGGAATTGAAACATTTTAGTATATCATTTTTTACGATTTGGCATCCCTAATATATTGACATCTCCATCGTGCTTCTTAAAAACAGATTTCTGAATATGTTGTTGTTGTTTTTATTATTATTATTATTATTATTATTATTATTATCATCATCATCATCTTTCAAGTTTCTCGCTTAGCAAGGTGCTCTACAGCAGACACTGGGACCCTTGGAGAACCAAGGTGCCTGTTTCGTTTGCAACTCGGGCGGTCAGGATTCAAGGTGAAGTTATATCAATAAAAATGTCCTCACGATGCGTGCTGTACTCAGTATAACAGCTCTTTGCATTGATTGAATGGGCCAGTTCTTAAGGCCAAGCCTTGCAGACGATGAAATCAGTTCTTCAGATATCAGTCCATTTCCAGATATGACAGTAGTGTCTACTTCAACAGATACTAATCGCTCAGTTCAGTAGCCAATGTCTTCTTCTCGGCAGTACAGGCAATTATATTTCGGTCTAAAGGGAGAGCTACGTCGTCTATAATCCCTTTCCATGAGGCCTTAGCAATCCATATTATGTCAGGTATGTCGACCCTGCGATCAGTGGTAACTGTTACATTCCACAAGAGCTTCCACGTTTTGAATCAAAAACTGAACCTTGCTTAAACTTGTAGTATGGGACCTCTTTCTGTACCATCGCCGACTTCGCAGCCAGGGTCTGATAGACAACAGCGCAACAAATTCTCGGCTATCCGGGAGACACCGCGTCGTTGGCTGGGAGGTCGACGTTTCGCCTGACACGTCGCAGGCGTCCTCAGGGCAGTGAGGAATCCTGCGACATGTCATGCAAAACGTCGGCCTCCCAGCCAACGATGCGGCGTCTCTCGGATAGCCGAAAATTTAGGGATTCGAGCCGCGGAAGCTTACATGTACAACAGCAGCAACGTCATTGTGCCGACTCAGGTATTCTGTTTGTGCCAAAGCCCATTATGTTTTGGACGGTTTCTTGCAAGGATGGGTTGATTGCAAAGGCGGTAACGGTCCTCTACACTCATATCCCCGATCACATACGTTTGGTAATTGAGAGTGGAGGATACTTTGTCCTGAATAGAAATGACGAACCCTTCTGTCTCAGCAAAGAATACATATTTTGTTAGCCACGAGTCTGACGATCCCATCTTCACGGCGTTCTCTTTGAGCTCAACAGGATACCTGCCGTGCAAACGCGTCTGTGTCCACTCACTCAGCTTATCTTCTTTGATGATTGGTATAGCCAATCCATCCTACAGAAATGTTGCTGTGTATTTTTTGACTTGATTGACTACAACACTGTCTACTATCAATAATTCTTTGCAACCTTGAGCACCCTTTCTGCAACCATTTTGCTTTGGTGCCAGAAGATTGTTGGCCTTTATATGGGTATTCAGCATACTGGCTAAGACAGATGTAAAAATTTTATTTACTGTGGGAAGATATGTGATAGGTCGATAGTTATTCGAGTCTTAGGACCGCTAGTCTTGCTTATCATACATGTAACTCCTTGAGTAAAAGACGCTGGAATGTTAGGTGGATCGTTGAATGCAACTTGAAATCACCTGGCCAGAACCGCTTGAGTAAACTCCTCCTGGCCATAACCTCTTGAGTATAATGAATATATTTAACTCCTTAGTCCATTTCCTGCGTTGGCGTTTGTTCTGAGGTCGAGCAGAGTGAGCTATCGTCTCACACAAGCTGCGACACTCAGTATTTGTTTGTATTGTGGTCGCCATAAGCTATGCAGCGCCACACATTCCCAGATGGTATGAGGAGGCTCCACTGCTCTCCACTTACACAGGTTGCACATTTCTCACTGCGAGCACAGTGCCAGAACTCGCAGCGCCACCTTGCAAGTGCATGCGTCACGAGTCCTTTGAGTGGAAGTACCTCTCGCCTCTGAGCCAGAGCTCCATCTGCGCACCGTTACCTAACCCCTAGGGCCGAAGGAAGGCGCCTACAGCCCGCAAAAATATAGGGATGGCTACATTGGATGCTGCCCGATCTCCCAGTTGCCAGTTGGTTTGCCGATCTCTTTCTCGGAAGTCAGGAGCACAGGTCACCTCCCAGCTTCCAGAAGAACAAACAGGTATCCGATTTAGCGGTTTGCCATTCCCCTGACATCCGATCCGCAATTGATGAAGGGACAGCAGACAGCTGCTCAGCTTCTCCCGTTAGTTGCCTTTTACGGCAGGGAGAGATCCTATGGCACTATTCTACAAAAACACCCGAGCACCAGAAGGGTTTATTATTATTATTATTATTTATATAACTAGTGGTGCTACAGAATGTCACAATGTCCCGTATTAGTTTTTATTTCTTTTGGACTTGGCTAGCTATTCGGACTTGCCACATACTGCTACCAACTGTCATTTATCGCCGCTAAAAGTATATTTTTTGTTATTACATTTTTGATTTCCTAATAGTAACATCGAAATATTATTTTAAGAATATTAAAGAACACAAAATCCTCGCCCTAAATGACAATTTTCTTTGAAGAACTTGGAGCCGGTTTTAAGAAAATGGCTTTTAAACGCGACTGTAAATTTGAAGTTTGAAGCTCTTAAACAGAAAATATTTGAGTTATCGAAAACCTTAATTAGAAGTAATTTAAAGAATAATTTCGAAAATTGTTCACCAATACAATAATGTTTACAAATAGCTGGAAATTAGCATATTAATGTAATGAGAGATCGTTCAAATAATTTCATTTGGCTGGCCTTGAACAAAGGTGCTCCATGAAACATTCTGGCTAAAATCCAGGTGATGGTATATTGGATCAGAACAGATAAGCACCTATGCATTCCAAAGTGGTCTATGTGTCAGTTGTCGTTGTGGGTACCGCATAACAAAAATACCATTCGTAGATGGTTTTAATGTTAGTAATTTCTTTAAGAGGTATTAAGTTGCATTGTCATTAGTACCATAGGCCACTTTAGTTCCAGGCTAGCTATTTGTGTAATTTTTTTTAATACTGCAAAATGAACCTTTTGTCATATTAAAGCGTACAATTAGCACTATCAGTTAAAAAAATTGAAGTAAAAAATTGGAGCCGTTCTTGAGAAAATGGCATTTGATAGTTTCTGAAAAAGCGGAATTTTGAGCTAGTTTTCACAGAAAACGGTTGAGGTTTCGAGACACTTTATCTGATATTATTTAAAGCACATTTACTCAAAAACATAATAATGTGAACAAATCGCTGCTAATGTAAATATTAATTATATTAGAGACGAGTCAAAAAATGTTCATTTTTTATATTTGAGAAAATTATAAAAATGTTATGTTTATGTCATCTTACAGAATACATTTAACACTACACTACCAAAAGTGTAAAGAAAACATTTGTAGCCGTTGTCTAGAAACTCTTATTTTTGTTATGTTTTAAATTGCACATATTTCACGCAATATTGCGCAAAAATTAATAAAAGTTTCACAAAAACGTACATGACCATCTTGAAAGAACTAAGTATGAAAAATAAATTTTACTTGAAAGAAAAATCCTTATCTTCAGTCTTGAAGTTATAGGAAGACACGAAAAAATTCAAACATTTGCAATTTTTGAAAATTCAGTCAACCGTGAAAAACGGAGATATGCCACTTTTATAAGTGTATTTTACTCTATTTTATCAGAAATTTAAAGAAAAAATTAGGGGTCATTCTTGAGAAAATTTTCAATATGTTGCAGAGACTCCATGTAAAGTACCCCGAAAAAATTATGAATGCTTTTCAAAATCGCAGAACATGGAATCAGGGCAGATCGACACGGGTTTCTAGAATTTCGAAACAATCCTACGCATGAATTAGTTGCTAATGTTGTTCACATCCATCGAACAGATAGACGGACGGACAGATCCCGTTTAGAAAACCAAACACTTTTTCGACGGGGATCAGGAGATCCCAATCGAGATTTCCGTTAAAAACTCGAACCGATTTTCTAGGTAAAATATGTTACTAATTAATATTCAGAGTCCTGAAATTATAAAAAAAAGTTTTTTCTGACGGAAAGTCGACTGATGCCACCGAAAAATTTAAAATGCAACCTCTATAAGTGCATTTCACTCTATACTTACAAGAAATTTATAGAAAAACTAGTGGTGCTACAGAATTACTCAGAATTTCTCGTATTAGTTTCGTATTGTCTTTATAGAGTTTTATACGTTTCGTATAGTCTGGGCTAGCTACTCTGATTTACCACAAACTCTTGCTGGCTACTCTGTCCGACGTCCAAAGTTAATTCATTAAACATTTTTTCAACTTGTCGATTTCCGAGTTGTGGAAGAGAAATATTACTTTAGGAATATTAAATAAGATTAAAACCTCGTCTTAAATTGCAGGTTTCATTGAAAAATATGGAGCCGTTGCTAAGAAAATGACGTGCAAGAATTACTGTAAATGTGAAATTTGAAACTTTTCATTTGAAGCAATTCCACTCCCAAATGCAATAATGTATACCTAGTATAAGGCTCTCTTTCTTATCTATCTATCTATCTATCTATCTATCTATCTATCTATCTA
>BOPP01000020.1:658936-741993 GCA_017312745.1 Gryllus bimaculatus
GTCACCTCTCTTAAACATCCTTGGGACTATCCGATAACAAAGTTTAATTAAAAATGTTGGAACCATTACTTTTACTTTACCATATACATACGCATATACGGAGTAATATACGCAGTATAGGGGAAGTTACGTAATGCTGCACGAAAAACGGCGAATTTTCTGCAGAAAATATTCATTGCCGGGCCGTAATGACGAAAAAGTGGATAAATCCAGTTGTTAAATTAAGAAAAAAATACGCGAACTCGTAATGTAGCCCCAATTCCAGTGTTGTGGTTTTTGTCGTCCAAACGAGTTTTTCTACCGAAATTCGCCGTTTTTCGGGTAGCATTACGTAACGTTTTCTCTATCGCGTAGGTGGTAGCGAGAAAGTAAAACATTGAAATCACAGCAACGATACAATCTCGAAATTTCGGTCGTATAATCAGTGTTTAAGCTTCTTTTGAACTGCACACGCATCTCTGCATACACGTCACGATTAAAGTCTATTAGCGCGTTTCCAAGGGCTGTTTATGATTGCAAGTAGAGATATATATTCTCATTGCTAATTATCCTTCAATTATATATCTTGAAATAAATCATGCACTTTTAAAAAATATGACGAGTAGTGTTGAGAAATGACACTAAGAGGAGGAACATTTTCGGTAAGCCTCGCATATACACATTCCTAGTTATTGTAATATACTGGTACTCTTGCTTTCTTTGTCATGGACTTTCATCTTTCCTAGTAGTTTTTACAATACCCATCAGCATGTAGTATAAACTTTGACATCTAGAAATAGCGGTATGTTCGTCTTTGTTTCAGTAGCCTCGTTTGCAACTGGAACTCGCCCTAGTTGTGAAACCAGTTCAAGTACGATATATAAAGTTTCTAACGGCAAGGTTACACGCTATAAACAACCTTACTTTGCGAATACTATTATCATTAAAGTTGGAAAGTTTAGTATCTTCTTACTTTACGAAATAATGTAATCTAAAATATCTACAAAATCGAGGATACAGAAAATCAATAATACTGGAGTAGTATTTCTGCCAAGTAGAGCATCTTTAAAGAAACACTTTTAGATAGGTGCTATTGAAACCAAGAAAGCAGATTCTTCATGAAGCATGTGTCTGTTTGTCTGTCTGTCCATTCGCCTGTCCGTTTGTCTGTCTGTGTCTGTCCCTCCTGACCGTTTGTCTGCCTATCAGTCTGTCGGTATCTGTCGGTCTGAACGTCAGTGTGTCTATTCGCCAATTTGTCCGTCTGTCCGTGTGACTGTCCATCCGGCTTTGTTCAGTAAAATTCATATTCTCTCGATTGATTAATCTCGAGGGAACTTACTTCAAGCCTCAATAACATTTTCAATTTTTGTTCTCAGAAACGACTCTTAAATTTTTGAATTAAATATTTTATTGGAACGACCAAAGTTCACTTATAAAAATGACATAGGTCCAATTTTCGTTCAATACTTTTAATTTTCGAAAATTGCCAAAGTTTGAAATGTTTTCGGCCGTTTCTGTCAACTGCAATATTGAAAACAGAGATTTTTTCCGAATGAAATGTTCTTCATAATTAAATCATTAAATGAGATCACGCATACATTTTCCAAAATACGAGAAATTATCCCGTAATTTTGCATGAAATATAGGCCATCTAAAAATGTTTTTCTCAGAATTGGCTCCAGTAAAAAAAATTGGATATACGCTTGTAAAAATGGCGCATGTCTGATTTGCATTGAACTCTTTGAATGTTCTAAAATTGGAAAAGAAATATGTACTGTTGCAGATCATTAGTTTAAATATTATGATAATGTTGCGTGTATTTTTATATGAGTTCCTTGTAATTAAACATGTATTAAAAATATATGTAACATTCTGAGGTGATTTACCGTCATGAACTTGTTTCAAGGACTCTTGTAATAGCTCTGCGTGCATGACTCTTCCTACCAATGTACCGGCAAATTCATGTGAATCTATGGTGGACAAAACGAGCACACGGCAGATTTTCTCAGAGGACGGAAAGAGAGTGTAGTAATTCAATAGGGCATTTTGCCAATGTAACTTGTAGGTGAATTTAATCCATAAAAACATGGCTTTCTAGAATTCTTTCAGAACATCCAAGAGGTACCCTGCTAAGAAAGTAGAATATGTTTCTTGTTGAGAGGAAATGGACGAGGTATTGGTCTGGTGCAATGATTGTACAGGCTTATTTATATTAATCTTCAAAAAATGAAAAATCTCTTCGATATTGATCAATCTCTTCTGGCCGTGACTTTGCTAAGAACATTTTCAATGTTGAGGAACAAGGACAAGGACTGTCGTGTCACCCCACTTCGAGCGAGTCACGGTACGAATGAAACATGTCTGATTCAGGAAATTCTTTGCGGACGTCCGAAGATTTGTCAATATTGTCAATATTAACTTCTATTACATTTGTTACAATTAAGTGCAAAATAATGTATGCTATGTTTACCTACATTTCTTGACTTCCTATTCGCGTAAATGAAAAGTAAAGAAACTTAATCGCAGGGAAAATATGAATCACAAAATATTGTCGAAGCGTTTCCTGTTCTTTTTATTAAGTCTAATATGGTTTTCTGAACGTTAAATTGTTAATGTGAGATCCATCACTCACGGTTAGACCACTTCTCGTGCACAAATCGAGACATATGAGGTGTCATTCGACGCCCCTCGGTCTCTTGATGGGGAACTGCTAATTGGTTTTCGTATCTGCCCAGAAGATTCTACGAAATTTTCAAAAACGTGTTTTTGCGTGTGTTAGCGCTGCAATCTTAGTGGGTAGACAAAAAATTAAACCAACCCACTTATATGGATCTATATTGATGGCGTTGAGAGTTCATAGAATCTATTATTTATTTTTGAGTGTTAATTGATTAGAATGACATTTTGTGGGTTTTTTTCAATAGATGATAAAATACTTATGCAAATGTAGGATATTTTTATATATATTTTATATCAGGCAGAAGAAGTGCATCAAGACATAGAATATACTTCACTAAGGTGAATATTTACTTCAATTATTTCTCCCAAGAAGTAAGTTTTTGTCAAGAGATTTTTATACGGGAAATGAATTTTGTTAATTTTTATTGAGTTTTAAAAGGCATATTTCTGGTTTTAAGGGACATAATTGCATATATTTAATAGCAGATTTCACGATATGTTAGGGCATAAATATCCTCTCCCTCGTGATTAGTATCAGGATTTACAATAAACACATTCAAAATTCGTATAAAACATTTATTTCCTTAATACAAAAAAATATATAGCCACAAAAATAAATATGTATACTTTTTCTAGTACATACCTGATGCATTCGCCTAAATCCCCCTTCCCTTTCATCACAATAAATAAATAATTTAATACATTAATTTGCGTCCCGAATTTTGAGATTGAACCTCCCGTACGCCTAGCAGGCGGCCACGCACTGCGGGCAGGCGCCGAAGCAAGACGCCTTGCAGACGCCGTCAGGCGGGCAACGCGGCGCGCAGGGGACTGGAGTGCACGTCTCCACGCAGTCCCCGGGCGGGAAGTAGCTCGATTTATAGATGGTCGTGCCTTCCACGGGGATGCAGGGGCACTCAAACTTCCCCTTGCACGCCCAGGGGTAGTGCTCCTTTCTCTTGGCAGGCCACGGCACGTAGCTAAGCTTAGCTATGGTCTCGTCCTGGAACGGCTTGTCTGGTTTCTGGTAAACCGCAATAGGCTTGTAGGATCTTTGTTGTTCGAAGGGGACCGGGCACTGATATGACGCTTGCATAATTGTTACGTCCTCCAGAGGTTTTTCGGAGCATCTGAGCAGAGTTGGTGGAACGATTGGATCCAACTTAGTTATGGGTTTGGGAACATAATCGTGCCTTTGTGTGGTAATGCAAGAGAGCGGACCTTCTCCAATGACGTTCCGATCGCACGGGAGAACGGGCTTGGCCGCCGGTGCGCATGCTCCGGTAAAACTCATCTTGTGAGTAGTGTTGTCATCGAGCGGACAAGCAGCTGGCTTGAGGTTGTCGTGTAATCGCAAGGGCGGCGGCCTGCAGTCGCAACAGTCGGGCGGACAAAAGCTTTTCTTGTAGATAGTGCAGCACTCTACGTCTTTCTCTTGCGTAATAGGATTTGTATTTGCGGGAGGCGTCATTGGTGGTCGGCGATGGTCGCCGCATACGTCCATATAACTGCATTTCATCACTGTGCATTTCTCCATTGGCATTGTCGGCGGAGCGAAACTTCCCTTGCACGCCCAAGGATAGTGTTCTTTCGTTTTGGCAGGCCACGGCACGTAACTCAGCTTTGCTATTGTCTCGTCCTGAAAAGGTTTGTCCGGTTTCTTGTAAACGGCAATAGGCTTGTATGATATTTGCGGTTCAAACGGTGCCGGACACTGATATGACGCTTGCATAATTGTTACGTCCTCCAGTGGCTTCTCGGAGCATCTGAGCAGAGTTGGTGGAACGATTGGATCCAACTTAGTTATGGGTTTGGGAACATAATCGTGCCTTTGTGTGGTAATGCAAGAGAGCGGACCTTCTCCAATGACGTTCCGATCGCACGGGAGAACGGGCTTGGCCGCCGGTGCGCATGCTCCGGTAAAACTCATCTTGTGAGTAGTGTTGTCATCGAGCGGACAAGCAGCTGGCTTGAGGTTGTCGTGTAACCGCAAGGGCGGCGGCCTGCAGTCGCAACAGTCGGGCGGACAAAAGCTTTTCTTGTAAATGGTGCATCCTTCGACGGCCACAGTAGGAGGGGTGTAGGTCTGCACAGGCTTGAAGGACTTCGGGATTGGCGGTTGAACGTACTTTCTGCATGGCGGCGAGCAGGGTGGGCACGGCGGGCAGGGCGCACAGCAGGCCATTGCGACGGGGAGCAGCGCGCTGGCAAGTTAAACAGGACAGTGTCAGTATCATTCACGATCAAGGTACCTCATCAACGAAGATAACCAGACACTTTGGAAAATAGTATTATGACAATTCATTACCCATCTTCATTCCTAAGATTTCTGAAGAGAAGTCTTTACAGTATAATATTCGGAAAACGTTCGCAAATATCTTCTATTTTATGCAAACAACGGTGTAGTTGTTACGGTGTAGTTATGAAAACATTGGTGTAGTATATCTTCGTAAAATGATTAAAGTATCCTCAAAAACCTTCCTACATTTTATAATTCGACATACATCAAGTTTCAAGAATTTAATACTTGACGGAAACATAAAAATGTTACATAAGTTTCTAAAAATGTCGAAAAATCTGTGTTCGCTATTATGTCTAGAATTACCTGTATGTCAAAGGAAAATAAGAACAATGTAATTCTCCGATACTATGGAAATACAAGAGATTTGTGAATCATTATCGCGTTTAGTAAAGTCTTTGTTACTATATTGTTGGAAACAGCACAAAATACGTTTGAAGCGTTTTAAAGACATCGTACGCAATAAAAGTAAAAAAATGTTTTCAAATGTCACTTTCGACTACATCGTATATTGCATGAAAAGGTACTTGGATAAAAATACTGAATAAAAAGGGTGAAAACCAGAAAGGTATATGTGACATTTCATAAATTATCAAAAATCTGTAGCAAAAATCTGTTAAAAAAAATCACTGTAAAGTCATGGTAGTGTAAGTCACCATTAAATCCACGACATTTCAATTAAATATTCGAAAATACATCACCACTGAAATATAGTCTAAAATAAACATGTTTTCCTGACAATTTATAAAAGGCCACTTACACCGTACTGGTTTTCACCCATTCAAATAAGGCCAAGATGTTTCCTCAGTTGTGGCACTCCGGTGTTGTATCGTTATATTTCACAGGTGGCGGTAGAAATATTGTCATAAAATAAAATATCTGTATGAGTTAATTCATCTTAATTTTGTTTTTCCATTCATTCCAAACACATAAAATTTCTAGGAAATTTCCCCACCTTTTCGGGAAGTCTGAAATAATCGCATTAAAGGTTACAGTTACCTACTAACTGGTATCATTTATATTCGTTAATGCCATTCACTTTTCTGGGCAACTCGCTCTCGGGAGTCTCTACTGACAGGCGAGAATGTGAATTTTAAGAAATATTCTGATACTGTGTTTATACATTTTAAAATTCTCAAGTTAAAAATTCCAATCACAAATAGTATCCAGACATGAGAAATTTGCTATGTGACAATAAAGACGATAAATTTCCAGTCATACGAAAACGTTAAAGTGCTCTTCAATTAAGCCGTTTCACTTAAGGCGATGCTATAGAAATTTTGAAATTTTAATTCACTCCCAGTTACCAGAGCTTGTATTTTCGTATTAATTTTTTTAAAATAGTTAATATATAACTGTTTACATTTTTTTCGATTTTTTACATATAAGCTATTGTATTATTTGATTCAATTTGATTTAATTTTGATTCTAGTAATGTTATCACATGAAAATATCAGAAATCCTTATATTTAAAAACATTCAATTTCGAAAGAAATTTTAAAAATATTCTATTCTAAACACTTACATCTTGCAGAAAAAGCAGACAATGAGTTTCATAAATGAAAATCTCCTCGTGTTTAATCTCTCAGCTCTAAGTTGTATTGTACACAATTCTATTTTATAAATTCCCTTTAATATTTAGTGTTGGAGAGCATTAATATGTTACAAAGTCTTATCATCGACTCAATTTCTGTATATTGCTCACTATTCCACTTTCTACGTAGTCTCGTTTTCAGCCCAGTCGGCACGCGTTGTCAGCGAAATCGAGAAAATTTCTGACGAATAAATAAGCGAAGCAGCTTAGGGCGAATGGACCTTCGCGAAAGGCGGGAAAAGGTAGCGTGAGAAAACGCGCACTTCATTACGTCCTACAACGCGAGCCCTCGGAAATCATGCTTCGTCATCAGCGCGGCTGGGAGGGGGCTCCGCGGAGGGCAAAGGGAGTCGGGGCGGGGGCGGGGAGCCGCCCACCAGCCTCGCCGTAATCTGCTTAAACTTTTGCCCCGATGCCTGCGGCGATAGGCCGGGCGTCGCCGGTCCGTGTGGCCGCCGCGACGGCGACGGGTGCGGATCGGCGCCACCCGCGCACGCTGCCCCGCCACGCGCCGCCACGCCCCGCCCCCGCCTGTCTCTTCACTTCTGTGGGGGTGGGGGGGCTGGCTCCCGCTGCGCCTCTCAGAACAGCGAGGAGCCAGCCGGCCTTTGCACCGGAAGCTTTGCACGACGCTTCGCATTTTTTCGTTAGTGGCAGAGCGTACTGAACATTGGAAGAGCGAGGTTCGTTCACAGGTGCCAGAAATGTCCTTGATGTGTTTATCAGTGACTTTGTGGCACCTGATGCAATTGAAATTGTCCGCCGGTGCTCTGATCAGTTTATTTTCTGAGATTTCTTTGATCACTTCCACTCCTACGACGGAAAAGAATTCTGTACAACGGGCCATGGACCGCGCGCAATCTGATCTTTCCATTACCATGCGTCAATGACCATAGGAGTTAAAGCTGCTTAAACATCAATCAAGCAAGTGTTAGAAGCACTAATCATGTTTACGCAAAAATAAATTTGAGATGATTGAATTTCAGAGCAGCCATCTTGAAGAACATGGAACATAGACAGAAGGTGAGATAAAGCAATTCCTATCTACTACTACAGAATTTTACGAATCTCGTTCCATAAGATTGTAAAATTATATTCTGCCAGCAAACCATAAAAAATAATACAATAAAAGTAATAAATGAATAAAAACTCTATATCAGACACTACGATTACATGGCAATGTTTTTACTCTTTTTTTTATTTATTCCAGCTTGACCAATAGTCCTCTGCATCCGCGAAAGACAAATTCATTGATACGAGATATATACAGGAATCATTTGACACATTACCTTAACAATTCTAGATTAGATATATTCAATACAGTGGTTATATAGTTAGTACCTTATAATGAGAAAAAACTCATCAGTCCATGTCTATGGCAGTTCAAAAAATTATCCCGGTAACTTTCTTTTTAATATTTTGCTTTGAGGATTTTGCTTACCTACGTGAAGGAATATTTAATATTTTGGAATAGCATTTTGCAGATAAGAGAGAAAAGTGGACAGGGTTGTAATGCCAAGACCATTAAACATTATATTAACTGCGCATTTGGAATGTACCAGGGAGCTTTTGTGATGGTGTGCAGGAATCTATTTTGAAAAAAATGTATTTTGTTGATGTTTGATTCAGCTGCGGCAGCCCCGACTGAGGAAGAATACGAAAAAATGGGACGTATCATTGCTTTATAGAGATGAATTGCCACATGTAGTTTTAGGAGGGATGATATTTTGAGAATCGGATGTAACTGGTGGACTCTACAAGTTGTTAGTGCTACTCAGTGTTTTATATTTTGCCGCCATGTAAGTATTTTGTCGAAAATAACTCCAATACATTTAATAGTTTGGTTGGGAGAGAGCCAGGTGATGTTTTGTGTATGGTACGTGAGATTATGGGGGACGTCTGGTCAACGGCCGGTAAATATTTTTCCTGGCTTATATTTGGGTTTATTTCAATGTGCCAATTTTTGGCGCACTTGGAAAATAATGTAAGGTGATGTTGCAGATTTCTCACGGCAGACTCTCTATTGTTGTTGGTGGAATAAAGTAATGTATCATCAGCAAATAGCAACTATTGCAGTACGTTGGGTGATTGGTATAAGCGATATTGGTATAAGCGACATTAAATAAAGTTGGGGAGAGGATGGATCCTTGGGGTACTCCCTCTGTGGTGGTGAATGGTGCTGAGAAAGCCCCGAGGAAACGTTTTGTCTAGGGCGTATAAAATAGTATGAGTAAGTGTGTCAATGGAGCTGTCGATTTTTTCTGCGTAGTTCTGAGTAATGGCAGTGGAGGTAAAAGATGTGTAACTGGCATCTGATAAATGGTCAGTTTACTTTATGAAAATGATAAGGTTGTGCGGGGCGAATTTTTTCTGGGGTCGTGCCCAGTGAGAAAACTGAAGAGCGATGATCGGATTGAAGGACGATATGATTCCCGACTTGTACGTTACAACTAATGTTAGAAATGCCGAAATCTAGAATATCAGCTTGCACTAATGCGCGTTAGGGATAGTAGCTGGGTGCATCAGGAGCATGCACTGACAGATTTAATCTTTGTATATCAGCTAGCAGCAGATTACCAGCAGGAGAGTTTTGTCTACTTCCCTAAGCAATGTGTTTAGCATTGCAATCGCCTATCACTAATGAGGGTTGTCGGGAGGAAAATTAAGTATCAACTGTTCTGTATGGAATATTAGGGGGCTTGTATATTGAAGTAATTATTAGAGTAGATTGTCATTACTGCTGAGTAACTACACTAACATTTTCAAAAGTATTATTTATATTTAAAGGTTGCTGGTGTTTTAAGAAATTGTTTTATAAAAATTGCGACCACACCACTGCACCGGTCCGATTTCGCGGTCGGTCAGAGCGGTATAGAATATAGCTGGGAATACAAATTTTTGTCGAAGGGCAAAAATTGTTCCAAGTGGAATGGCTGCCTAATGAGTGGATGTATAGACTGTTTGAAAACATCTTAATATTGTGGCATTTGTTTTGGCAATGACGGCTGTGGAATTCTACGACGGGGGGAACACTCGTATGATTCTTGCGGTTTTGTGAAAGGGATAGAATGGGTAGGATGAGGATAGGCTACAGGAAGAGCCCTTAATGAAGAGGGGTTAATGAACGATGATGGGGCACCGCTTGTTGTGCGAATTGTTGTTGGATGGGAAAACAATATTTCCCATGGAGGATTTTTTGATAAATTTCACAGTCACGTCTACAGAACCTATGAGCCTTTTGCATAGTGAACAATTGGTATCAGTACTAGAACATTCGACCGTGGCATGCGGCCCCGCACATTGGCCGCCACGAGAAGGGTACCCACAGTTCTTTTTTGTGTCCGAATAACTGGTAACCTCAAAACTGCTCAAGTCTGGGTCCATGACGACGTTCTTCAACCGTGATTATATCATTGAATATTTTTTAGTTCATAAATTGCCCTCCTTTCTAATGATTTTGTAAGAGTGACTGCACATAAAGGCCAAGGTTTAAGATTAGAATCAATCAGTCTGATAACCATTCTTAGTGGTAAATTTTTGTTTACTAGTTCTTGATGTATTTTCCCTCACTATGCGATGTTGGAACGTTTCGTAGCACCACAGATAGAGGTTTTGGTCCTCTAGGTGTGATGTACAACTCGTTGACAGTGATTACGAAGTAAAGAAAAATCTTCGAATGTTCTTGCTCTGGTTTCAGTATACAGTCCCCTGATTATGTATCAGAGGAAGCGGCAAGTATGTTGATGTCTAGTGAATGGTCGAATATATGTCCCGTCGGAACGTAAAGGATAACCGGCAGTCAGCTGGTTAAAAAACCTAGGGAAAGAAAAGTACTAGTTTCCATGTATGATTGTTGAAAACTATATTTAAAAACATAAGTACTGAAGATTTACGTGGAATGTAAAAAGAAATACTTAAGGTTGTTCAGAATCTAAGTATTCAGCAGTAAAATTAAACAAGAGTGATAGTCAAAACGAGAACATAGGGCACATAATAAAAGATCAGCTATATCAATAGACATTTTAATGTTATGGAACAACAATGTAACGAAATAAATCAAATTAATAAAATACGCGTTCAATGTGGCGTCGCAGACCCGTAGACGCAGAGATCTTCAGATGTTAAAAATGAATACTAGACAAATTTTAAATAAAAGATACATTGAAGTTTCTTTGCACAATATAGTAAAGTGTTTTTTTTTTATATTTGGACATTGTACCTAAAAAATAATAGGCTAAGAAATAAAATAATAAAAAATACAAAAAATGTGAGTAGCAACTCCTCAGAGGTGCTTTCGTACTACAGCCACTTCCCACCCCAGAATACGGTGTTGGTAATCCTAATCCAATCGCTCCCAGAAGAGTTATTCTGAAGAGCACATTCTTTCAATGTATTGTCAGGAGGCGTGTTAAAGAGAATTTGCACGTTTGCAAGTCCCTTCTCCACAACATCTATCGTTACACAATTATCCTATAAAACAATAAATATCTTACAGAGTGGCAATGCTGACAAGGAAAGTTTTTCTTTCGATTGATGAAAGTCCTATACCGAGTAGGCCTACTGGAAACAGAAGCGTCCGATGTATGCAATCGTCTGAACGATTCAACGATAGCAAGCTGTGCCTTTTATCGTCTCATTGGTGACCCATTTAGCTGATATCACAGCGGGTTCTGTCTTTCGAGGCGATGTGCGACGAACTCGGCAGAGAGGTTTGGACCCGGTAGCACACGGTTCTCGCAGCGACCTCTGGATCGCAGTGCAAACTCCAAACCACAAAATCCCTTTCTTGGAAATTTCGTTGAATATTGTGAATGGATTTAAACAAATATACAGTTTCCCCATGAGACGCAACGAATTTGTCTCGATTGGTCGATGGGAAGGGGTTTCACCGTGAGTAATGAACGAACGGTCAGTGGGACGGGCAAATGTAACGACAACAGATTACTCGAATATTATATAACGATAATCATATAGTTGCAGAAAAGGGTGTCAAATATATAGGGTACCCAAGTGAGAAATTTGGGGAAGTGGAAGTGAAGGACATCATTTGGGGCTGTTATCCCCCTTGATTTTTGGAAATGTTTAATCACTCAAAGAATTTCCTATATTTTTGAATAATTAGACAGAATCTGTACACTCTTTCAGATAAACATTTACATGTTGTAAAGCCTAATTTCCCTTTTATATGTCAATGTGTAATCTTGTTATTGATTAAAACTGTTTAAAAGAAATTCAGATCAGATATGATAAGATAAGAATTAGCATGCTCATTAAATGAGAATGCCGGAAATTAAAAAAAATGTCTCAACAATTTCAACAAGTAACGGGGCTGCCAATTAAGACTGCTCGCCATTTTTGCCTTTAAAGTTGTTTTATAAAGGTATCTTAATGTTCTGTTCTCATTTTTCGATATTGCGTTTCCCCCCTCGTTAATTCCATTCTAATCGCTTGGATGTCTCGATTCTGACCCCCTCTAGCAAACGCGCGCGTCTTCCATAATGTCTCAGCCACCGGCCAGGTCAAACCACTCTCATCGCCGGCGTCTGTGATGTACGATCGGCTCGGGTAGGGTATTCTCTAGTCTGGATATTCGCGCCATTTGAGATTCCACCGATTACATTATTTATGGCGGTTCGGATGAAGGTCAACGGCATTCGCGCTCAGCACCATTCATCTTCGGCGAAGGCGGTTGCGAGGCAGAGTGCACAGGCCACATGGTGAGCAGTAGCAAAGGCGACTACGGAAGCGATGTTGGTGGTGAAGGCGGTGGCGACGGCGGTGGTTGGATCCTCGACGCAACCCAGACGCCCCCAGACGCACCACAGATGATGCCGCACCTACGAGATTGTACTCTCACGTCCCCACTGGTGCTGCGAGAGTAGTGGCTAGCAGGATGGATTTGGAGACAACTCCGGCAGGGCATTCCGAGTGGAATTTTCCCATCATCATCATCGTCACCATCGTTATCATGATCCATCAATTATTTTTACAAATATCCTCAATATTTAGTAACTAGAATTTTCAGCATGATTTGTAGAAGTACTTTCCCCTTCGCCCGTATGTCCACTAGATTTGCCACAATATTCTTGCTACAACGTGTTCCTTCTTGCAACTTGTTTGCGTGTACGTGCACGTTAAGGTCATCAGTGTTGCCTCGTCGTAATGATCTTAATTTTCATGGTTTGCATCTCCCGTGCCGATCAGCCTCTCCTCTGAGTGCCCAGCCCCCGCCGAGCCCCAGAGCAAAAGGTGTGGCAACGGCCTCCACGCCCATTGAAGCGGCGCCGCGGTTCTTGGAAGCGCGCCGCGCCGCGCCGCGCCGCCGGCAGCACTTGGCAACGCCAGCTTGTGGCGGAGCGAAAGATTGGACGACGATGTAAGGTTCAAAACGGTGGTCGCCGGCCTAACGCGCAAAGCCGGGGAGGCAATCTCAATGACAGTGGCTGCGCCCCCTCCGCCCGGGGCCGGGCAGGGGTTTGGCGCGGCGCCTGCGAATGGCGTGCCCACCGGCTCGTTTCCGGCTGTGCCGTGTCCCGACGGAGAGGCGGGGTGCGGCGGAGGCGGAAGCCGGCGCGCGTACGCTCCCCACCCTGCCGCAGCGAATGGCGCGGAGTGGCCCACGCGACGCCCACACGCGACAACGTCCACTCGATTCGATTCGATTCGATTAGCGCTGCGGGCGCCGCGTCAGGTGGACGGCGCTTCAAACCGCGCGCTTGTTTCTAAAACGTCACGCCGCATGGCGTGCTATCTGATGACACTACCCTGAAGGAAGTCGGCACCGTCGCCACCGATTGTATGACGTAATTGCTATGCTTTTATACAGAAATGTTGGTAAGAGATCTCTGTAGAACGAATTAAACCTGACAAAATGTTAACTGATGAACGCTAATAGTAAGTCAATTATGTATATGTAGCGTATCTAATTTCTATAATACTTTTGTTTTACGAGTACTTTTGTTATACGAGAATTATTAAGTACATTTGCTACTTGCCAGTATTTCATGCAAATTAGTAAATGAAGTACTGCATTCGACAAACATTTCCAAGTGTTCGAAAGTTCTTTAAATCAATGGATTATGTTGTTTAGTTCTTAAAGATTATTTCTTCTAAATATTACGTTACTGTATTTAAACGTTCACTTACAAACACTTCAACTTACTCAAACATAATTAAGTACAAGAATTCTTCCGAATTCTGCGATTGCACTACAGCTACACTTCTGGTACGTCACAACTTATTGATTCAACTTAATTAAAAGCATACCGATGGAGAATTTTGCAAATTAAAGGCTTGCGCAACAAGGTAACATACCCTTTCAGCGGCGAATTCTGGCGCAGACAGGGTCGGGACAGGTGTCACGGGTGGCGTTCAACCGCACTCGGAAGCCTCTTCCCGTGCGCCCGTTGTCCGCACAGGAGGGAGGAGATCTGTAGCGCTATCCCGGATTCCCTGCAGCTCCCAGGCGCGGTCGCCCTCTTGCCTCGAGCGGCTCGTCTCGATTGTTTCAGCGACTTGTTAGTTGCCATGGATTAGTGATCTTAAATTGTTGCTATGGAATTTCACCATGTGCAACAAACAAAATTGAGTCGTAAGTGTAACTACTACGTTTTTTTATTCACTCTGCCATTAGAAATCATTGGAGATTTTTATGTATCTTTTCTCTGTTTCATAATATTACTTTTCATCGAAATCGCTGTTCGTAATTACTTTTCACGCAATTTTAGATCCCTGATATTGAACGGAGCGATACGAATAAATCGTGCCGAGAAGTTCAACAGCAAAGAACTTAAGCAGTAATTAAACTGTTGGGAAAGAAGAGGGTTGCTATAATGCTATTGTGTAATATTTGCAATATGTATTAATTGTGTGTAATGTCATGAGAATTCGATTGCAATGTCTATTGCATATCATAGCTTCAAAAGAATTTCCTTTAATATGACTTTGAGTATATTGTCTGTGCATATTTCATTCATAACATGTGACTCATGACATATGTTATAAATGAAACATGTATTTATAACTTTAAATAGGTAAATTGTTCTATGCAATATTTCAGCGGATTTTCTTGAATCCTTCGTAACAAAAATTAATGGAAGCTTTTAGACATTTATGAAGTCTGTCATCCAATAATATAATTCAGTAAAACCTATCTAAGGCGTAACGTGAGTAAGCCAGAAAGCTGCTTAACATGGAAACGGAAAGGAATGTTTACTACGGCGATATTAAACATTCTGAATAAGACTGAAAACAAATATTGTTTTAAAATTAAACATTTACTTGTAAATAAAGCAACATCGTATCACGAGACACCCATGGCCGTCTGTGCTCGTCCATTCGCTTTCTCAGCTACCCTCGTATTTCCGAGATAACATGCGCGAAAGCCACAGTATATTACTTTCTGGTATACGTATGAACCTTTGAACCATAAAACTAGTATATGAAAAGTGATGTAATGCTGCGGAAAATCGATTTCGAGATTTCAACGGTTGTACACGTTTTGGGGTCCCCTAATACCGAAAAGTTTTGTTTCATTTTCGTCAAAACGTTCGTCCGTCTATCTGTTTTCTCAAAAATGACTTCAAATTTTTCCTTTAAAATGTTTGAAAGAATAGATTAAAATACATTTATAATGATGGCATATGTAACTTTTTACACTGTTACATATGATAGCATATGTAACTTTCAAATGTTTGAAATTTTTTCGGCTTATTAAAAATAGAATTATTACAAAATGGAAATTGAAAAAAACGAAAAATTGAGAAAATTGCAAAAAATGTTGGTAGTTTTTCTACATAGCTGTAACTTCACTTTCTTCACTCTCCCTAGACCAGGGGTCGGCAACCTGTGACTCACAAGCCGTCTTCTGCTCAGTAGAACTATACTTGTGGTTCTTGAGTAGTTTAATAGCACTACCTTGTGTGGAGATAGATACCAACTGTCGTGGCAAAACCTAAAACTTAGCCGGGTCCAAAAAGGTTAGAAAACTAATACAACAAAGTCTGGGCAATTCTATAACACTTGTAGTTTGTAATAACACTGACATTCACAAGCCCGTGTGAAGGTAGGAGAGAAGTTAAGAGTGATCCTTTACGGTTCATATAATGTGTGGTTTGGGTTCTGTGGATCTAAACGTTTACTGTTGTTCAGTTCGAGTTGCAGGTATTGTGTTAACCAAGTGTCAATGATGTCAGGCGGGAAATTAAAACGTTAGCTCTTCATGATAAAATTAGGCTTATTGAAAAACGAACGAACCTAGCACATCTGTCTTGATAAAGAGATTTAAAGTTGGGAAACTCAAATGTATAACATGTTAAAAACAATGACAAAATCAAGAATGTGTGGCTAAAATATTTTTTTACACATGATTGCCACAATATTCATGACACACAGGCAAATAACCAAAGTATAAATCATCAGATGAGTTCATCTGGCAGCAAATTTTGATGAAAATAATATTTATTTTACATTTAATAGAATTCGTTTTTTCATTAGACTTTGTGTTGCGTTTCTGTATGTCACTTTTTTGTCCCCCCGGCATGTCTTCTTTCCTTGAAATGTAGTTTTAGGTGATATAAACTATACAACCTATTCCGTTTTTGAACGAAGGCATTTTCAGAACTGACAGTTTTTATTGCAAAATGAATAAGGCATAAACCTGTATAAGGCGAAAGAAAATGTTGGATCGAAACGATTATGCTTTAGGGTTTACTGTAATAATAATAATAATAATAATAATAATAATAATAATAATAATAATAATAATAATAATAATAATAATAATAAAAATAATAATGCCGATCCGATAGTGGAGATCGCTAAGGCGTCTCGCAATATTGAATACTGCAAAAATTCAAAAACTTTTCGTTTTCTCCCTAGAACTAAAAGTTTAAAGGTAAAGATTTTTCCCTTAAGGAAATATGTATCTTAAAGTCAGATGTTGAAATAAGTTCATGTACAATTTTCCGAAACTTCTAGTACTTTTCTCCTAATAGAGCGTGAAACTTAGCCAATTTTTATAATTTTGTTTCAACAATTTTTTGTATAAAACGTCTCCAATTTTTCTGATTAAATTTTGACCTTACCTTATAAGACGCTTAAGAGAATAGTGCAGATCTCATTGTTCGTTGAAATCTCTAATTTTTCAAAATTAAAAATTATTTTTTCGGCGTCATGCTACAACTACATTTTTTTAATGAAATGTTTTCATCAAAAAATAGATATTCAAATAAGGTTAAGCCCAACTTTTCTAAAATATTATTAATTTTTTTTTGTATTTTAGTGTCAAACATAGTCGCCCGCTTCGAATTTCCTGCGATTCGTGTACGTAATTTGAGAGGCAGTTGAATGATACGTAAGTTTGAATTGGTATATTATTTCATATTTCTTTATTCGTTTCTTACATTCGAGCTTTTGTTATTAAAAACCTATTTGGTAATCTACATTTTTGTCTGCGTTGCGAGGAATTAATTTGTATTAATATTTTGATGTATTTTCTTTCAAGCGGTCTGCAACCCTTATTTGAAATTAGTCCATTTAGGTTTTCTATCTTAAAAATACGATTTAAATGTAACATGGAAGAAAAATTGAGTATCATAATTGAATTGAAATTGAGTATCATGATAAAATAAAAAATGTTTTCATTTTATTTTTATAGTGTATTATTTGGAAGGGTAGTAGGCATCGTGAGGATAATAGTCATTTACCTCTGAAGAAATGAAACATCGATTTTCTCTTCCGAACATACTAATGTAAATGTCAACGCGCACTGTGGCTTCAGGCTTCCTAGTGGGCGATAAACAGCATTAGCTAGCGTGAGGACCCTTCACACTGTGCAGCGCGCCCTGCGGCACCTCGGAGCTGCTGCAGCTTCCTCGACCAGGGCGCCCAAAGCTAAACTGCTCTCCACCCGCTCCCTCCTCAACACCCCACTCTCCGCCCACTATGACCGCCGATCTGAACCCTTGCCATCTCGCTTTTCGCCCCGCGTGCTATTCACATCTCCGCTGATGCAGTATTCCTACTCTAACCTTTGCCTCTCACCCGCTTCCTCTGCTGCAAAAGACATCGTTTCGCTACTCCCACAGCTACCTCTGCTGTCGCATCCTTGTCCACCAGTAGTGCCATCTCCGCTCTTGCTGCTCCCAGTCAGCCACCACCTCCCAGGCCGTGGGCCCTCGGACGAGGGGCGGCCACTAGTTGGCATGGCAACACGTTCCGGTTTAAGAAATATTAGCGAGATGCGATTAGCGAAAGCGACGGCGGCGGCGGCGGCAGTGGTGGTGGGGGTGCGCTCAGCCGGGCGGTAAATGCGGTGACGGTGATGGCAACGGCAGGAGCTGCCGCGCGCTGGGGCTCGCCTTCTGGCCTCGTACAGACGCCGTCTCCTGGCCGAGACACTCGTCTGGTGCTCAAAGAAGAATTAAAGTGTTTGATCGTGATTTATATCAGCAGCCCGGAAAGGAAACTTCTTTCAAAGAGCTGAAGTGAAGGGTTCACTTTGTTCTGTGACCAATTATATTTTTTGTTGAAATTATTTTGAATATTAGAGTTTTCAAAAGAGTTCTTAAAGACATAAAGACTATTCAAGGTAGTCTAACCAGTACATCCCTCTTCACGTAGTGTAATTCTAGATGACTCTTTGTTTCGTGTTATTTTGGCGACGGTTCAAATAAACACTTGAAAACAGTGAAACTTTGAGTTTCTCAAATTTGCTTCCCATTTTTCATTTTCCGGAAGAAGATTTCATTCTCGAAATCCAGCTTGAGGAATCCTATGTTTCATGATTGTAGCTACCAGTTACTTGTGTATTATACTATAAGTCACATTAACAAAGAAAAACAAAGTGTACTTTCGTCACCATTTACAAACTAAATAATCACAACGATTAACATGTATCACAATAAAATTCGTGTAAGGCATGAATTTAAGCAATTTTTAAACGTACAGTACTTGTTTACATTTGATGCGACATTTCCGTTCATTAATCCCCGTTTTGTTACGGTACATGCTCTTTTTATACGAGCTGCACAAGGTGTTCGAGGTGTCTGTGGTTATTATTTGAACATATCTCATGCATGGAAGTATTATGAACTTTGTAAGTGTTGTTACGAAATTACTTCACTTACAATATATGATAACTTTAGTGCATCATAGAGATGTATGCATAAACTTGAAATTAATTAACGTTGTTTGAAAATTGTCTACAATTAAATGGATGGAAATGTACTATACGTAAACAAGAAGTTGTATTCTAGTGTAGTAAATTGTTTTTCTTGATGACAAATTCATTTTTATGGTTTATTTTAATCGATGTCAGTCTTCAGTTGTTCAGTATTGATAGCAATTGTCTTTGTGTCTAAAGAGACAAGAATAATACTCTCATACGCATATTTTTTATCATATATTTATTATTTTGAGTGATTATGGATTAATTTCACTTTGATGGCTTTTTTGTTACTTCCTGATTGTAAATTTTGTTTCTGTAACTAACATATGAGGTATTTGCATTATAATTATTCATTTATTCTCTCGATAATTTTTTATGTCTCTTACTTACCATGCGTAAGTATGTCATTCGTAAAAAGTGTGAAATAAAAAAAAGTTTAACTTATCTTTTCATTACTTCCTTTCCTTCACGGTACACATCAATTTAATTCATATGGCATGGAAACATATTTTTAGATAGCCACTCGTAAAAGCGGTTCTTTTAGGGCGTCCATAGTTTGCTAAAAGTTCAATTTTTAGCACAAGCTCTCTGAAAGTGAGGCGGTGTTCAAATGTTCCGGTAAAAATGTGTATTTAAAGAAAACAAAATATCTTCGTCTGACCGCATCAGCTATTTTTGACCTTAATGTGTCATAAAATGATTTGTATTCTTAAATTAAAATAAAATGAATGTCAGTAGGGCTGTCTAAGTGATGTATGACACATGTGGTAAAAGTGATTTTATTTTGCTCATTGGATTGTGACAATCAGCCATCGGCCTCGTGGCGCAACCTTTCAAACTCGCAAAATAAAATGCCTCTTTTACCATTCGTATCGTAAATATACAGTTACTGAAACGGGTTCACTCCTACAATGATAAGAATCCTGAGTAACTTAGACATGTTCGTGGGCGCAGCCAGGTTTTTCACCAGGGGGCAAACGAAGTTAACCCTGCAGGGGTATCGTTTTGCATACCAGGCCCAGTGTCAAATTTATTTCAACATATCTTGAAATGGAACTCAGCACTTAATTGCATTTTCATCTACTTTTCAAAATAACGATTTTCTTTATAACTTTAATCAGTACTACATTTCAGTGTCAGTCATTGTTGAGTGAAAGAAATTTGTGACATAAGGAAACTCTTGGATCTGACTGACCCATCGTTAACCCTCATTACTTCTTTCTACTATGATGTTTGTTAGAAGTTGACTTCCGAACAGTGTGTGTTAGTGATGGTTTTATAGATTACTTGTGTGTTTCATGTGAATAATTGCAATGGATGACAAATATGAAACTAGAGCTGAGCGAATAAGATGGATGTTAGAGGAAGTGCTAAATGCATCGAATGAACATGAAGATGCATAATGAAATTTCTGTTTACACAGAGAGCACTATACTGATAGTGAGGCAGAAGGTAAACAGTAAATATTGAAACCAATTACAGCTCACATGTCTTCGGAAAAGACAATACAACTATATAGAGAAAAGCAGTAGGCAATATAAATAATTGCACGCGTCGTAGGAATATTAGTATTACATGTTTACCAGCAGTGCCGCAGTTCGCAATAAAAGCTCCATCAAATATATGTTGTGTAATGATTTTGTCTGAAGATCACTTGTGATTTGTTTTATTTCTCGTCTATAATAAATATATTTTGTTATGAAAAAATAGAAATTCCTTTTTCTAAACAATTCAGAAGAACTGGTTGAATGGGTTTCTCTGATCCAACGGTACCACTAATGAAACTTTCTTATATGTTACCACTGTATGGTTGATAATTAGTAATTATTAATTAAAATAGTTATAAATAATTTCATATTAAAAGTAATAACAAAATACACATTTATATTCAAACAATATTATTAAATATTAATACGCATTAGTAAGTTATGAATAAAGGTTTTATAAAACGAAAATTATATATTTTATTACACTATTTTTTTATCAGATGCCGAAATTTGGCAAAATGCCTTTTTGTTACTTTAATATTTTATAGGATTTAACAATAGGAATCTCTTAATTGTACTTCTGGAGTTGTTTTCCTAAATTTTCATTTTCCTTTTTTGCGTATTTTAGTTTCTGATTCTTATTTTTTGCTATTTTGTCTTATTTTTGCCTTTCTTTGCCATTCACATAATTTTTTTGCTTTTTTATTCTCCTGGAACCGATCTCAATCATGTTGGACAGATACTTACTAACTTAAACAACACGAAGGTATGGTCGTGTGTTATCTTTCCGTGGAAGCAGAGGTTGAAATAAAAATCTAAATGAAAAAGGAAGACAATTCCAGTGAAGAATTTTGACATTTTTCATTGATGGCGAAAAGCTTTGTCTGTTCACAAGGAATCCCATTCAACTTTTGAGTATGACCGCCAATCCCTTTTGAGGATAGATTTGTGAATATGATATTCCCTTCTCAGTAATGGCGATTACACAACTGCGAAGAACGAAAAATATTATTCTGTTGCCATTTCAAGATTTAAAACGAAGCCCACAATAGCATTTCGAAGAGACAGCGACGCGAGTAAAACAAATTCGTAGCTATCATACCGGATGGCCTTGAGGAATCTAGATAACAAAATATCGTTCCTCACACGTTATGTGCTACTGTACATTATTGAGTTAGAATAAAAATAAAATTCATTATTAACCCTCTGATGAAGAAAGACGCGGATAAACAGCTTTTCTGTAATGGGGCCTCCGAGGCTCGGAAGTAATGTTTGCTGTAAAGTAGGTGCTTTCAACGAACAACATAATTTCGTAGTTTCTGCGAGAACGTCCAATAGTAGCATATAACTTCCTTTATAAGTAAAGATGGACCACGAACTGAAGAAAATAAACGTTTCTCTGCATAGGAAGGGCGGTTTCAATGCCACCTAAGCACTAAATATAAGGCCTGTCGACTGACGACACAGGAGTAGTCATCGCGGCAAACGAATCTTTTGCCGGCCGCTCTTAGTCAGTCAACATTTACTTACCTTCTTTGCAGCCTTAATAATGATATTTTACAGAAATGAATTTTCGGAAAATATTATTTCCTTGCATTCAATTAACAGCTAATTTTAACTACAACGAGATGAACGATTTAAAATTTAAAGTATTGCCTTATTTTAAAATATTGTGCTTCTCAGATTGGCTCAGATCTTTGAGTCAACTAAGTGATGCTGCACGCATAACACATTTTCAATATCAGGAAAATTAATTTCTCGATTATCTTGATTTAACCAGTTGTTTCTTAAGCACTTCAAGAGGTACATACAGTCAAAAGAAACAAATAATTTTCTGTGTGACTCGCATAGACGTTCATAAACTTTTTGTAGTTTTGAAGGATCAGAAAACAATGGCATGGTTTTTCTATTCACGGGATTGTTGTCAGAAATTACTGCGATCATTTCAAAACCATTTTTTCAAACTTTTCACAATTATGATTTTTATATAATTGTTTATCAACATACCTGGCAATGTTCTGACCAGAAATATATGAACTACCTACATATTTATATGATGAAACTATTCGTACTAGTTACCATGAACACACAAGCTGTTGATGAATTTTTCTCTCATTAATGGCAGTTCCGACTCTACACATCCTTCTTTATAGTCAACATTTGCCTTCACAAATATTTAATCCATTAAGAGTACCACAGTCTTATCCTCTTCATTAAACAAATTTCTTTCCAATGTATTATAACGCATGCTCTGGATTTTCTGCATTTTAGGGGTGCTGAATTTTGTCAATTTCAAAGTAGACGTGCACGGCAACTTAATTTGTAAATATTTTTGAAAGTTGTTACAAGTACTTCCCTTTGTATCAAAGTTGCTCTTCTACAAATATGGTCTGTTCTGTTTAAATCATAGATATTATTATACCATAAAACGAATAAAAACTTTGTTTTTAAGAATTTCTATACACGACATTCACAGTTCACACTGATTCACATGCAGACCACGCTTTTGCCACAATGTAATGTTATGACTACAAGTAGTGACGTCAGAAGCAGGATAGCCGCTTGCCAATAGGCCTGATATTTTAGGTGGCATTGGCTGTTTGCATTTCAGACTGCAATTCACAACCATTATTGCCGTTCAATGAACTGCACACTATTCATTCACGGAATTTGCTTTATTTTTAGTGTTATCATTTAGGTAGTTGTTGATCTTTTTGTTAAAAAATTTCAATGCTTGTAATATTAACTGTATTTAAAATACATTTTTGTATAATGTAATATTGTAAATCATATTCTGATCACTTATGACCACGAAGTTGCACAGCGATCTACAATAAAATAAATAAATAGTCGTTAATTCGCATAATCTGATAATTTCCATCACGAACTGTGCGCTACAAATCGAATAAGTCAATTCGGAAATGGATATGTAAAGAAAAAACAATACACCGGAAAAAAGAACCGTAGGGGTATACCAGATCCATGATACGTACTGTAACAAGGAAACCTGTTACAATATCATGGATCTGGTATACTCCAACGGTTCTTTTTTCGGTGAATTTATTAAAGATGGCACTTTGTTGCAGCTGACGTTTGTTGTAACATTATTAATAATAATTTATTAACAGAATAATCCGTGCCCCAAGCTCGTCAAACACCGTCAATTTTTTCAGCTGTCTATTCAAGCTTAGAAGTTATTTTCAATTGAACTAAAATTCACTGCAGTGCATAAAGAGGCAATTTTTAGGACATATGAATTGAATTGTGCATTAAACCTAATTGATATGAAAAATACATTTATGGATGATAACAAAATGACCATGAAGAAAGAATAAACAAGAAAAGTCAGTTCACTTTACAACTTCATCTTGGCTCGACGGTTCGCACTTCAGGTCGGAGATCGAACGGACACGTAGCGACTTCATAAGCCCGCCAGGGGAGCCAACACTCATCAAAATGAGTCCAAAACAATTGGATTTGAAGTGTTTACTTCACATTATATGGCACGGAGAGTTCATTTATGAAAGATGAAAAATTACATTTTATTCGCAGGGTCGGAACTCAAAAACCATCGTGCGTCCGCCTGTCTATCGTCTGTGAAAAACATTGACACCTAAACTATTCGTACGATTTTTTCCAAATTGATTGAACACCTGTCGATCTGGACTTACGCAAAGCTTTGCGATGAAAAAGATCAATTTTGGGGGGTTTTACATGAAAATCCAGGGACATTTTCAAAATTTTCTCAAAAATGGCTCCATTTTTTCCCCTTAAATTTCTTATAGAATAGAGTGAAATACACTTATAAAAGTGGCATATGACCGATTTTCATTGTTAATCTGAATTTTGAATACTGCAAAAGTTTTTTTTCGGTGCCTTCCTACAGCTACAGAATTGAAGATAGACTTTTTTCTTGAAACGAATTTTTTTTTTCGTTAATTAGATCTTTCATTAAGGTCACATACATTTCTTTGAAAATTTTAGAAGTTTTCGCGCAATATTGAGAGAAATAGGTGTAATATTAAAAAAAAACAATTTCTCAAAATCTCCTCCATTTTTTTAACTTTTCGTAAAGTTAGCGTTATTATAGTCAATTTTTTATTCTTTTGTTTCTTGGAAAATTACAAAAAACTGTTTTTTCACATCTCTCTCGCGTGCATAATATAAATATAATAATTTGTATATATTATTGTGTTAAAATTGCTTCAAATGATGTCTTATTAAGTTACACGAATACTCAAACGTTTTCTGTGAAAATTAGCTGAAATTTCCGCATTTTCAGAAATGTTCAAACGTCTCCAAATTCCTTCAAACCGTTTCATAAAAATCCTCAAACATTTTTTCTTCAAGTGTCTTTGTACGGGTAGTGCTCCCTTCTCCGTTTAATATGACATAAAAGTCCTTTTGATGTATTCTTTGTTGTTGTTTTCTTTAATTACGCAAATTCTATTTTTTAAATACCTTTCACGCCGATAATATGCACATTTCGAGCAATTTGTATACATTACTGTATTTGAGAGTGGAAGTGCTTCAAATGACTTCCAATGAAGTTTTTCAGAAACTCAATGGTTTTCTTTGAAAAAGAGCTTCAAATTTTGCATTTACAGCAACGCTAAAAAGATATTTTCTTAAAAACGGCTCCAAAGTTTTCAATGAAAATGTCCTTATTGGATGAGGTTTTACTTTTCTGTAATATTTTGAAAGTAATATTTCGGTTCTACTATTAGCAAATCGAAAAATTATGAAATTTTCAAAAAAAATGTATTTTTGGCAGCGATAGATGTCAGCTGGTAAGAGGATACGGCAAAACTGAAAAGCTAAACCAGATAAAGGTCACAAGATAACTAACTAGAACGATAATGTTTGTGTCATTCTATAGCACCTCCAGTTCTTTTATTTCTTACGTCTGATGAAGCGAGCCAATACTTGAAATTCCTTGAAACATTGTCTTCAAGTAAAAATTCGAACTTCCTAATAATGTATTGTTGAAGATTTTTTATAATTAAAATGAAGTTTTTGTTGTTGTTGAAAGTGTTATTAATGTAGTGTCTGTCGTTAAATTTGATGGGTATGTGAATAATAATAATAATAATTATTATTATTATTATTATTATTATTATTATTATTATTATTATTATTATTATTATGAGTAATTTCATAAAGAGAGTCTTATAAGTGAAAATCACACAAAAACAAGTTCTATATCTTCACTTTTATGTAGAGTTTAGTATATTAAATTAAGTGTTCGATGTTAATACTGAACGAAGTCCTAAGTTAATATCTACTTCAAGAGAGGAAATAAATAGTCAGCTTTATGTCAGATTGTCCACTCATTTGCTTTTTCACCTCTCCAAATCCTTCCGTCTGCCTCTAGCTACCAGCTCAGCGGAATACACATGAGCACATGCGCAAAGCACCACTGTCAGCGATATTTTGTTCTAAATCCCTTTTCAGTTTATCTCAAGATGCTTTAGTATAGTTTGATAAAGAGAGCACTTTACTCGCTCTAGATCTTTATTCTCTTCTCCAAAATTCTCTGAATGAACACTGCTCTATAATATGTGGTTTCTCCTCGCAAACGACTTCTGTTGCGAAAGTGTTGTTCATCATTCGTGTGAGACTGAATTCCAAATCGCAGGAATGTTTTTCACGCATCAAACGGACCTACACTTTGAAAGTGTAGTAGTTTTTTAAAACTGCATCTTTACCTCTAAAAATGTATCTAAAGACCTGATCCACCATCACCAAAATGTAAAATGCATGACCGTTTTCGAAATAAAGTCTTTAAAAAGCGACACTTTGTACAAAACCTGAATTAATGAAAGGATTATCCAAAACATTACCATCGTAATGTATTCGGTCCTCCATCATGATTCAAATATTGTAATGCGTGTATAAATGAAGCTCTTTTTCTGGACAATGTATCAATAAAGCACGCAAGCGGAAATAGCGTTCGTCGGTGGTACATCTGTTGACTGTTGACATCCTGAGAGAGTTCAAGGTGCCACGCGTGGAAGCAACGACGGGTGCGTAACCTAAGAGCGAACACAGCCGCCGGTCCTTATCAACGTAAACATGAGCGGCAGCCGACGTTGGCTGAGGATAAATACAGTTGAGATTGTGTACACCATGTCACGCGTCTGCAGGTGATAGGAAGCGCCACGCAGTCGCGTCGGGGTGCATCGCCGGGCGGGAAGCCGCCGCGGGAAGCCGCCTGCCTGGTTGGAGCAGCCGCTGGCGGGGCTTGGAAAACACTGCGCCTTCTTCCAAACGAGGGGCGCCGCCTGCAGGGCGCTCCCGGCGCCGTTTGTTTATCGAGCGATTCCGTAAGCCAGGCAGAAGCCTCGGGTGCGTCTGCCGGAGGTGGCAAGGGCGGTGGGGACGGCGGGCAGAGGGCGCGTGTGTTCGAGGTGATGCGTTTGGGGGTAGGTCTGACCATAACAACCGACAGAAAATAGAGGCTCTGGTACAAAAGAGACGTTTATGGGCTCATACAAAAGATCTAGTATTTGATATGTGTATATTTTTATTTATTACTACAATCCAATATATTAATAAGTAATGATTCTCAATGTCTCATTGAATATTTAATGTAATCTGTTTATATTTCTGTGGTTATTTAATGTATTCGGCCATCATGTACACATGACTGATATCAATACCAATATTTATATTTTAATTCTTTTATGTAATATATATGCGTTCTTCTGCTACAGTTGTCCTGCTCTGCTGAAGTCTCAATTTAATAATCAATAAGTTTTCCTTTATTATCAGTATTATTATATTGCTGACTAACGTTGATAATATTTACTGTCCACATATTTTGACATGTGAGTATCGACATACGACAGATTATTACTTATTTGGTCCTATACAGACGGGAAGTCCACAAGATTCAGTGATTTCTGAAAATGATGCTGAAAAAATCGATTGATTGCAAGCTGCTATTTATTGAAAATCCTTTCTTCAAATAACAAATAAAGTATTTATATCACTATCAAACTATTAACACATTAATTTATGAGATCATTTTGTACGAATTTATATTAATCCTGATAATAGTTACTTTTATACAATTTAAATAAAATGTCTTGATTGCTTACGTCCGATCACTGCGCGCGTTCAGGCCCTTGTCGGATGAGTCCGGGTCGAAGGAAATGATCTACAAAAACTCTACTCTAAATACTCTACAAAATCTTCTCTCTTAGGTCGTCGCCTAGATATCACCTACTCTGTCCTTATTCGCTACACGTTACTATCTGGAGAATGCTATTCAATAATAATACTTTGTAATTCTATGAAATGATTTGCCATTTCGTCGTATAATTATCAAAACGTTTATCTGTACAAATCATACATCCCTAATCTTGCACCTCTGATGGGCGCCTCATTGCATCACTACCTAACATCCATAAATAAATTATTTAAGTAATGATATAACTATAATCTCGTTCCTAATCTAATAAGGTATGCGAAGGTAATATGGCCACATTACGTATCTGAAAGTTTCCTTTTTATATATTTCAACTTTGGCCAAAATACCAGCACCACAATGAAATTTAACACTTATTTCAAGTTCAAATTGCTATATCACACAAAAGTGATTCAGATATATTTTGTTGTTATTTTAGAAAAATATTGTAAAGTGAAGGTAATATGTCCACATGCAAGTTTTATGACCATGGCCAGATTATCTGGTTTCTTGTAGCATGAGCATGGAATTAGGGCTCGCTGTACTAGTATACGATATGAATAACCCTCTTTCAGTCTTATTTTACAAAAATACGACCTAACATAATTTCAGTAACGTAAGGATTGCTGGGTAACTTATAAGAAATTCAGTATTTTCTCCATAATGACTTTATTACATAAAATTGAAAACTTCAGTAATTTCTTGAAAATTCTCAAAAAAATTAATCAGTTTGATATTGAGGACAAATGACAGATTCTTTGTCTTTAATGGTCAATCCTACACTTTGCTTGTATTCGTATTTCCCACACATATTGCATCAACGCACGTCCTAAACTGCGTCCTCACAGCGAACATGACAATACCAGCTTTCTCTATTTTTCTCTGCCTGGATTTGTTTCCTCCAGTGTTTACAGTTTTGTTGGGTTTTCTTCGTGGAAATGTGTTTTTCGTGTCAGGATTATCTTAATTCTTTTTCTTTGCTGGCTGTTCCAGTTAATTTTTTTTCTGGAAGTTGGATTGCTTTGAACGTCGTCTGATGGAGTTGAAAATAAATATTTTTTAAACCAATACTATGCACTCTATACATAAAGTTAATATGTTCGTATGTGCTGGTAACATGCCCCTCACCCTTGGCCATAATGATAGCAAAACCATGTTACAAAATATCCCCCACGCTGGTAAAATATTGAGAACATTACACGGCATTATTCTGATTAGATTGCACATTAAATGCGCAAAATGTTTATGTATATTTTCAAAATACTAAATCCATATTTAAATGTAACTAATGATAGACTTAGTCGATTCGGATAGCGGAGTGATCATCCCCTCACCCTTCATCATGCTATCGCTTCATTAAAGAAGGGTTAATAATTACCTGCGCAAGCTCTTGCTCTTAATGAGATGTGCAGTTTGCTAAAAAAAATAAACTTAGCACGTTCTTGACAATGGAGGCTCCATAATTGAGTTTGGTAGAGAGTCAATGTACTCCTTACGATCTCCCAAACAGCACACTAGCAATATCTATGGTAAACGGTTTCAGGTAATAACGCCACTTCCCTACTTGGCCATGTTGTAACCGTACGCAAGACTCCACTCCAATGCACTTTCGCAAATAAACATTTTTGTCTAGAAAAGTAGTTTTAATAAATAAATCGGTAGAAGAAGAAAAGAAACAAGTTACAACGTGAACGCGGAACTGAATTTTATACTCTTGTTCAATAACAGGGGCGTTTTCGAATTAGAAAACAAGCTTTAAGAAAATAAACAATTTCAAGAATCATCCGGAAGCAATTCAAAAGGGGGCGTACGATTTAGAAGAAAAACTTAAAGAAGCAGAAAGATACTTTCACGGAATCCAATTGAATATAAACAACTGATGTAAGTAGTTTTCAAAACAAGTTGGGATTTCGGCAAAGCAGGTGAACAAGAGGGCAATGACCTTCGAGGTACGTGGTGAATTCAAAAGAAAAATTTCCAGAACCTCGAAAAAGTGCCAAATCAGAATAAATTTGAAGAAAATATAAAATGTTCCAAAATACCTCGGTGACAGGAAAGCAAGCGTTGTTGTTTTGTTGAGAAAACAGTCACAAGACTAAACTGATTGAGAAGAACACAGAGGGATGATAGATTCCGAGCCGACATGTGCTAGCATGTGCTGGCAAGTTTTCGTGTTTTGGGGAGACTGAATTTTCGTCAGAGAGAAGGTGTATTGGGAGCATGGGCTGATCGTAATAATTAGATAGTTGGGAGACAGAAGTACGGCATTTAGTAGGTTGCGTAGAAACGCATAGAATGTGTGGAAATATGGAAACGGTAAGCCCAGCTGATGGACCTTTATGATGAAATGGTGGGTGGAAAGGATTCGCGAGCCGACGGCAACGCTATCGCATTCAGGGAAGTGAAAATTCTGTACATATTACCCGCGCGTACAGAATACATTTATAAGGATGTCAAGTATTATAGTAAATTTAGTAAGCCTTGAAGAAATGTAGATGACCATCAAAACTATGTGGTGCACAGTATGAATGAAAATGGTGTAAATGTTTTGTTAATAAGTGGGAACGTTGAATTTAGATTTTTTGTTATTGTATTAAAGGGTTTCTTGTTTTTGTGTAATGATTTTATCGGCAGCGTCACAATTGAAAGTGGCGACAGCGCAGATTAACGCCGCCGAATAAACAAACAGTACCACTGAGCACTGTGTTGAATATACATTTGAATATTGTGTAAGTCTCTTCTTGGTTTGTAGATAAAGAAAAACAATTTTCCCTTCCATTACCAATAAGATAATGAGAAATATCATTTTCCCTATCCGGTACAAGGGGGGACTTCAGTCCCACAACCCAATATACGTTTTCCAGTGGCAACGCCGCTCGTGCAGGAAAGTTTATTATTTTAAAATTTTTATAAACAGAGAGTTTATGAATCAGGTAAATACATAATAGAAGGAAATAATTGTAATAAAGAGGACGCACGACGTGGCGGTCACATTATTACCAGCACTGACCATGTTGGCACAGCTGCTTTGCGGCGCTGGCAGCCCGCCGGCCCGCCGACTTCTCACCATTAATTACTCCGAAGTTTGAAGAGCAATTAAATTATTTTTTGCGTAATTAATGAGCAACTGAATCGTTCTAAAAGATGGCAGATTTGTTTTAGAGGTAACCAATTGTGGTGTGACAGCTTAATCTTATGCCGGCTCGCCATTAATTACTAAGGAGTTCGAAGAGAAAAATAAATTGATTTTTTGCGTGATTAATTGGCAATTAAATGATTCTAAATTGTGGCACATGTGTTTTTGTTGTAACCGATTGTGATTACTTACTCTTAAGCTAGCTTATCATTAATTTACTCCGAAGTTTGAAGAGCAATTAAATTAAGTTTTGCGTTATTAATTAGCAATTAAATGGTTCTAAATGGTGGCATACTTAGTTTTGTGGCAACCTATATTTGTAGTGCCAACTGATAAGAGGTGCAATGATGATAGACCCTGATGGCTTGAAGAGGTCGCGAGAAGGAAGATGGCCAGGGAAGGCAGACCACGTGGAGAAGCCGTGAAGTAATGCAGTCATTTTACTTTCTCTCTCTGTTTACGCAGTATAGAGGAAGTCTTCTAATTTTGCGGGGAATAAATGCACATTTTTTACTTTTGCCGATCCCTGGTACCGAGAAAGTACATTAATCTTATTCCTACACATAGTAAATTGCTTTCTCAAACTCGTTTTTTGGGTTTTTGACACCGAATACTGGATTGACGGCAAAATGTCTATAGTCAACGCCAGCATCTAAACCTATCAACCGATTTTCTCCAAAATTGATATTCCTGATATGAACGAACTTGATGCCGTGCGAATTTCAATTGGATATTTGATTTTTGGGGGTTATTTACTCGAAGCCTCAACAACATTTCCAAAATTTTCTCAAACACGGCTCCAATTGTTTTATTAAATTTTGTCCCCGGATAGTGCAAATAACTGTTAAAAATTAAGTGGATTTCATTTTCGTTGAAATACCTGATTTTTCGAAAATTCAAATACTTTTCAGCATCAACTACAATATTCAAAATAAAGTTTTTTCTTTAATAAAATATTCCATTTTACAAAAATACGAGTTAATTATGCGCGAAACCTGAAATTTAAAAACAATTAACTTCTCAAAAATGTCTCGAATTTATCTTTAAATTTAATCCTGATATGTTGGAAATAACGTTTAATAGAGTGGTGCTGGTCTCATTTTCGGCGAAATTTCTGTATTTTTGTAAATTGAAAACATCAACAATAAAATTATTATTGCAAAAGTACAATATTGAGAATATATTTTTTGTTAAATGAAATCAGTTCTAAACACTCAGATCTTTAAAAAAAGTCACGTACATTTATTTCAAAATAATGGTGATTGAGCATACTTTGCAAATCCTTTCAATTGAAGATTCAAATTCCCCGAACATATTTTGCTCGAATCAGTAGTTATTAGATTGCATTGTAACACTGAGAATGCTGCACTACGGCAAGTTGAAATTCTCGAAATAACTTCTCAGCTTAAGTTTTCGCGCCTAATCCGCTAGGATTGGTAATTGAGTTTTACAAGTGAGAGCTCAAATAAGTTATTATGGACGGAAATTGCTGTATTATTATTTTAGATAATATAGGGGCGGGGAAGTATGTTTTGAAGTAGCACCACTATTTAAGCTAAAACTTCTACCATTGACATGTGACTTGATTTTCAAATCAGTGTTTTTTTGTTTGTTTTTTTTTGTCAAAAATATATTATTCAAGGGTTATGATCACATTTCTACAACAAATACAGATGTCTATAACTATACCACTCGACCTAGTAATCATATTCATTAGGTATCGGTATCTAAAATTTACTACAAAAAAATCACATAATACGCCTATATTATACAACAAAACTTTGTCAAGCAACATTAATCTATGAAAATCGTTACATAAGTTTAAGTGCAAGTAAAATATTTCCTGCTGCATAAGTGCTCTCTAAGTGCATCTACAATTAGATACTTCAGTGAGCATCAAAAATGTAATATTGATTATAAAAATGATATTTAATTACCATCTGGATTAGTTGCCATCTGAATTGTTTAATTCTAAAACTAAAAAAGGCTGTACGGCTGTAATAAAGTATATCCTGTACGCCTGTAATTCTAAACTAAATAAGACTGACTCAGCGCGGGGGCAAATGCCCTCCATCTCGATCAAGTTTTTCGTCCAGTTTTCCTGATCCTGCACTCCCTGAAGTTTCGAAAATTGCATGTTGGAAATAACTGGTGAGACAATTAGATTTGTAAACATCGGTCCAAGTAAGAATGGCACAGCGAGCTACTGCGTGGTGAATCGGAAAGGCGCACGACTAGTTAACTCATCTCGGTGCGTGAAAAAATTGCTAGTTGGAAACATAGGTTCGTGTAGTAGTAGTATAATAGTATAGTGTGGCCGTAACAAATAATGAGAAAGTATCTCCTGTTGTAGCACCACTAGTTGTGTTCTTCACATTCGCATCTTCTCCACACGGGAGAGGAAGCGAAATGACGAAAATACAGCAAACGTTGTCGGAAGCTGAGCGGACAAATGCTGTTCTTGCACTAAGAATGACAAAGCGGGAAGGTATTACGCAACTTCAAAGAGACTAACTCTTCACCAGAGGGACCTCTTTGAAAGAGACGAGGTGAGGGGTGGATACTAATGGTGAAAGTGGACTTAAGTTTTCATAAAGCGATATATTTGGAATTAAAATGTACAGATTATAAAGTCGTTGTTAAAGAATATTTAAAGTAATTACAGTTCTTTCCATTTTTCGCTGATTTTTGTATAATTTTGACGATTTTAGTTAACGATACCTATTGCAAATCATTAGAATACTTTAGTGAACATACAAGATAATTGTATGAGGTACTTTGAAAACAATGTGACCAATAAATTTGTGTAACATAAATTATTTGCATTAGCTCTTATTAGTGAAAATTAAATAAATGGTATAATGTTACATTTTCCCTGTTTTTGTTGGCTTTCGAAACCCGTCTTCGGAACCGCCTATCGTTATTTCTTCCCTCCTTTAAGCGGAGAAAGCCAGCTCTCCAGGGCGGATGTTCATCGCCATCTCTCAGTCAGGACCCTCGGTCTGATTAACGACTCGCCTTTTTCCCTGCCTCTGTCCTCGCGTGGCATCGGGCAACGGGGCAGCGGAGAGGCCTGTTCGCGAGGGAGGGGAAACTGGCGCCTCTGTGAGCGTCATCTGAGACGCCCAGTCCCAGGAGGCGGCGGCGACGGTGACACTGGCGATGCTGCAGCGGCACGCCCACCTGTTACGCAACAGAAAAGGATGGAGGCCTCGGCTGTGGACGTCGCTCGTGGGCAGAGGAGCGGAAGAATTGTGTCAGTCTTTCTACGTATACGTTAGATTCCTCAAACCCTACGTATTAGATTATTTTGATGAAGGAACTAAAAGGCCTGGTGGGGTTAGAAACAAGTCAATGTTTAGGTGATACTTTCAATTTAAGACAGTTCTTTTTATGACTTTTCGGCTTCTAAGCACTATCCCTTTTCAAATGATAAAATATTCTAACATATACTAGTCAAACATAAAACAATTTGTTAAAGCATCAAAATCTTAATATGAAAACTTATTCCATTATAATAATAAAATGTTTCGAGACACCTGAATCACATTATAAAAACAGTAAAAAATGTTGGAGGGAAACATGACGCACATGTGAACTTTCGAGTGGTGTGAATGGTGTGTGACATGAAAATAAAAGTACTCAGTAAACAATCGTTTGTTTCGAACTACCAAGAGCCTTTCTAGAACTCAATTAAAAAAACTCTCTTTATTGCCGTGGATTGGAGTGCGGGAGTCCCCACTCTATCGATAATATCCCCTCACCTCACCAAATGGACATTCTGTGTGGACCCCCCCCCCCCCTGGGGTGAAAAAATGAGATAAACTCTCCGGATCCAACCCGGGAGGCGATCACCCATTTCCACTGTGCCTCCTCTCTGTTACATAAGCACACCCAATTTGAGGGAGAAGCGATCCGTTTGGACGAGCTTCCCGCGCGCGCGCGACGCGGCGCGGTGCGGCTTAACACCTGTTACTCCGCGTCGCCGCCGCCGCCGCGCCCGCGCCCCCGCCCCCGCCGCCTCCGCCTCCGCGCTGGAGCGGCGTCTCCGCCTTTCAGCGCTCGCACCTGAGCCTCGCCCCCTGGCGGCGCCCGGCGCGGGGTTATGCGGCGGCGTTGCATAACGCGCGGGTGCATTTCACCCCCACCACCACTTTTTATAGAGACGGATCTGCCTACTCGAGTGGGGCGCGGGGCGTAAGGCGGGTGGCGGCACATGTGCCCCACGGGTTGATTAAGGAGTGCGCTCTGTGTGGTGTTGAGAAGAATGGAACAAGTGACGGCTTCAAGGATTGATGCACATGGTACGTCTCGTGAGTTCCATTTTTTCGTGTATCGTTGCTTTGTGCACCTGCGTCTCACTAACACTGCCATAAGCTTTCCTTTGACGCAAAATTAGGAGGAACATGTGGAATTCACGTGTTTTCCTTTTCTCTACGATACTCCTTTTTTTTCAAATAATCCCTCTCTCTCTCTCCTTGAACCTCTGAATATATCTAATATATAAACTTCAATGTTTGTTTATTGGTTCGAATTTTATGCGCTGCCCGATTGTTCATCCGATTGCGATAAAACTTTGTCAATATATTTATTGTACTTCCGCGAAGAATATAAGTATAGTACAATGGGAATGGGCGTATATCTGTCGCACATATTCGCAAAATAGAGCCGCTGTAGATTATGATTTATGCGTTTATGACTACTCAAGCGCCGCTGAACAGAAGCTCTACGCACTCTGCCGCACTCTCAAGTACTCGTATTAACCGCAACTTCGCAGCATATTCTTCCCCTACGATTGTGAAATATCGGCCGGATATTTGAGGCAAGTAGAGTAACCGGTACAGTCGCGGACACCAGTATAGCGATGGACACTGCAACTGTAAATGGGGTAACAATAAGATTTTCAAGCAGCGAGTAGCCCTCTGCATGTCTTTCTGTGTAGTGTGTGTCCTTAAGTTAGCAACCACGCAATATGAATTGTGCACCCGCAGTGAGCGTATGTACACTTCAATAGTTAGTGGTGTGCTCTACGTGTCGTCTATGCATCGAAACGTTGTGGATTCGTTAGCAAAGGTGTGTCCAGTTGTTAAGGATTTAAAAGAATGTGTTTGTTTTTATTTCCGATTCCCCAATGCGTAGTGTAGCGAAGTTTATAATCTACGTTTTCACCTTCTCAGAACAGACCATTAACCAGAAAAGGTAGTGCTCATAACTGTATAACTGTAAATATAGACGTGCAGGACAATGACGGGCATGGAATGCCCATCACTTTAATATTATTTATGTATTACGCAACTTATTATTTATGTATTATGCAACTTATTATTTATGTATTGCTGTAATGTTAATATTGAATTTGCAAACAATTTGCCATGTTAAGCGACAATATACATTTAGACATATTGTGAATAGTGATGGGGACTGTGCCAATAACTGATATATATGCCCATTACTGTGTCAATAAACGTTCGGAGGTAAAATGTTAGCGCTAGGGGACGGATTCCGATGACCTAAAACATCTCTAAACATTATACAATATATTATAACAATACAGTACTCTTAAAATCTGTTTAAAATGTCATACAAGCAAAGAAAAGTGACAATAAAATGTATTAAAGCCATTTCAGATTGTTAAATTACACTGATTTTGAAGTACGTAGACGCTCTGAACACGAAGTTCTCAGAGTAAACAATTAAATCTGTTTTATATTTTACTGATATAATCATGTTACAGAGACTCCGTTCAAGTGAACTCAGTTTGCAAACTATTGGTTTGGACTGTTGTTTTCTAGGAAATCTCTCTCTTCTTTTCGTAGACTGTCACAAACGTAACGTTACTTTTCAGGCGAATGAGCTTTTCCTGTTCGGAATATCAAATAATTTTAATAGCACTGTACCCGATCGCCACAAGAATTCTGCAATCAGCAGATGTTGTATCTCACCAAATCAAGAGTGCGTGGAAGAAAGGAGTGATAAGATGGCGGCGAGTACATCTTTGTGAGGCTCTCTCTAGAAATGACTTCGCTCCGATGTTAGAAAAGGTGGTGCGCGCAATAAAGCCAGAAACTTTGCGAAATGGCTTCAGAGCTTGAAGCCTTGTTCCCGAGAGCCCTGACAGCATTGGTTTCATAAATGTCTAGGGCGGATGTACAATGACATCGCATGTGGATAACAAAAACATTGTAACCACAACATACAGAACAAATCATTGACTATTGAAAACTTCTGCGACATTGTTGGAGAAGAAAGAGTATAAACGTTCTATAACATTAAGCAGAAAACGCCATCTAGAAGATACAAGTAATCGGTCTAACCTGAGGGAAACAAATGTCAGTTCTGCGGGCAGAATGACATATTCATCCATTCAAGGTTTAAACACACTTATAGGTGGGAAAAGAAGTAAGAACATTTGTCAGACCAGCATTTCTACAGGCATTTTTAAGATGGAAACAAGCAGCAGGAATTCTTTTGCCACCAGAAATCCACGGACTATTTTCTTCAGGGCAGATTCTAGTGTGGAAACACTTTCAGTTTTAAGAACTACGGTGTGTTCTGCCAATTGAGCCAAAAGGTGTTTCACAAATCATGTTTTTAATAACTATTATTCATTGTCATCTTCAGGAAGATTCGTTGTCGAAACGTTGTGTTAGTGTGAAGAATGTGACGAAACAAAAATGTGAAATTTTAATTGTTTTGTAAATAAACTACAAAAGGAGTCATTATAGTTATTAAAAAATAATCCACAAAGGTGACCAAGAACAAAACCTTTTCATAAACCATGGCTTCTCTCAGAAGATTCTGTAGACGAAAGGCATTCGGACGACGAAAGGTTTTTTTTGTGAAAAATGTTTAGACTTATTGAATAATTGAAGCTTAATAAACCAGCAGTAACAAGCCAATTGTGTTCAACAATGCTATTTGACTTTGTAGGGATTTTTACAATCCATTTTTCTGAGTATCCATCATCATATTACAAAATGACCATGAAAGTCTTGAAAGTGTCCATCACTATATTTTCTGCCTTATTTTAGTTTCACATTTTATAAAATGTGAAGTACTATATTCAACTATTTACCTTACTAGCCTCATAAAAGTACATACATGTAGTAATTAATTTGCCTTCTATGAATTTTCTATTGCAAAAATAAATATTATACACTGTTCAAGACATATTGGTTGCCCTTAAAGGGTCCATCACTGTGTGCTGTACCCTAAATCAAATGTCTCCAAGACAATGGCATAGCAAACCCCCACCCAAACCTGAGAGAGACCGTTTAACAATAGGATACTTGACAATCGTGTCAAAACCAGGACGTAGAACAAATCCATATCCGCGAGAAAGTATTTCATCTATTAAAATTTCTGTCGCATGGTGTAAAAGGTGATTAATAATCACATGACCAGCGTGTGAAATCGAATACATTGCAGTAGCTAAGCATTGCCGGGTCCTCTACTAATGGATGAATGAAAAATGTTTCTTCTCGTAAATTTTGGGATGATTGTATTATATTATTATTATTATTATTATTATTATTATTATTATTATTATTATTATTATTATTATTATTATTGTATAACCTGTTTCACACGTTTCTTCGATTTTTATTTTCCTTTACTATTTTCTCGTCTATAATTGATTGATTATATATTCGAAAATAATCCTGCATCTTATAGTGATAAATATATTACTAGATTGACTCGAATAATTCGTTTCATGACTTGTGTTAGTGAAATCGTGCTGTGGAGTAGTTCACGGCATAACTGTTAAAATTGATTAGTTAACTGACATGTTATGGAAAATTCAAATCAACTTCTCGCTTTTGTGATGACCCCACCTGACTTGCGAATGATTTTTGCACTGAGTATGGAAATGCGTGTGCATGCACAAGCGCATGTGCCTTTGTGTTAAAGCGCAGGCCGCATTGAACTACCACAATAGTGAAAAGCTTACATGAGTGGGAATTACTAAAATCGATCCTTTCATTCTGAAATTCTTTCGTGCAATCTACGTGAGCGCTCCAAAACTGATGCCAACCACGCCGATATGCGATTGCGCCTCAAAATCTATGCTAACACATGTGCATATTTAAAGAACGAGAATAAAGCGTGAAATACGCGAAGAATGTGTATCGCGCCCTCCGTGCATATTCAGAACAGCGCCCGGGAGTGAGTGATTTACGCACAGAACTTGCCCGTGCCTCTAACTTGCTGGGTCTACCTTGCTCTGAAGGTCTTGTTGGGCGTACCTTGAAGCATATGACTGTACGACGAAAAAATTTGGCTCTAGCCGCATATGCCATGCCATGTGATTAAAAAGGTGTCACTTCATACGAAAGATATGCGCTCAGTAATATAAACGTATTACATTACCTTGGAAACGTGAAACGTCAGGACGTTTGACGTAAGTTAATGGTTTATCTTCATGAAAGATAGTTTGGATATTAATTGGGGGGAATGTACTTTTGTCCGATTTAAGAGTTGGGAATTAGCGAGTCAGGTCAAATGCACGGTAGAAATTACCATCCGCTAACGCTTTATAAAGAATGTTGTTTTTAAAGAAAGATAAGCCCTAAATGCAAGGAGCTGCAGCTACCATTCAGCTTAATTGAGAGCAATATTCCTTGATTGCCTATTGAGTTGCAAATGGGAAAATTGTTTTTGAAATATTATTTGGACGACAATAATAAACGAAATTTGTGTTTGTCTCAAGGTGCCATCCGGAGAGTAAAAGTTTCTCGTGAACACTTTAAAAGATCAATTGAAAATACTGATGAAAACCTATTACAGCGATTGGCAGTAAATTTGAAAAAAGTGGCTTTTTGGTTGGTTTGAGAAGTACAATCTTTACAATTTGCTCGAAAAACATTTTCCAATTCCATTCACATTGGAATACTTCTGTTTTAGCGTATTCTATTCCGTTACAAACTCGCCGCAAATCAGTAGAATATACTACTTGCTCTGTTAATAAGCGAAGTTACTCTTAAGTCACTACCTCTCTCTAACTTTTTCACAGGCTAGGTTCCTAAAAGGAACCAAGAGCAGTAATGTTAATAAATCCTAACAACTCTACAGAAAAGAAGAACTTGACATATTTCGTTTAATACGCAACTCTTGTATTTTCGGGGAAGTCTTTTGTCACCTGTATAAAAATAGGAAGTTTTGTAAATAGATTTATGCAATGGTATTTTTCGAAACGGGACACATACAAGGTGAACTGTTTATTCCAAGCTACGTCACTTTATTTTCATGAGAACTCGTACATTTTAAAAACGAGCAGAAATAGAATGTTCGTGCATCACATGCGAGAAAGGGAAAAAATCCAGTCCATCAAAGTCGCTAAGGCAAACACATCCGTCCTCATTTAGGTTGATTAGTTTTTCAGCGCGCCTTCAGCACCTCCTTTTAGAGGTAATTCTCCCTCCCTCGTGAAAAATCCGCCGACTCCCCGCGAACGCGCTCTGTAGAGAGGCGTCGCCCCCGCAGGCCCCGGACGCGGACGGCGCGCAGATGAAGTGCGCGGCGCTCCTAATAGAGCCCACTTCCGCCCCGCGGGATTCGCAAATGAGGGCGATTCACGTCGCTCTCTAATCGCCCTCGCACGAAAGAGCGCGGTCGCGGCGGCGCGCGGTGCTGCCGCAGCGATCTCGCGCCCGCCCAGCAATCTCACCCCTAGGTTTTTTATTTTATTTTACTTCCAAAAACTCTAAGTTAGCACTATGCAAATGTATCTACGATGCAGCAGAAAAAAATGTAAGTAATTGTAAATAAATATTTTCGAGAGACAAATTCACTGCAACTAGTGTATTCTGCCTCTGCAGTATAAATCATAATACTTTAATATGGTCTTGAACGTTATCTCAACATGTTTACGACTAGGAGTAGAGAAAAAGCAGCAAAACAGAGTTACCAACATACTTAGAAATTACATTGACATGACATGCTCATGGAGAAAATATATCTTTCCCAATCCGAGTGGGAGAAAAAAATCTTCATTTTTCTTGCTTCCTTTTTCAATGAAAATGCAAGAAACGTGCTTCGTAATTAATTAACTATTCCCGTCCCTTATACCTTGAAATTCAAGAGGGTGTCTTTAATGTAAATGGCACAAACTCCTTGGGTATGCAACGGCGGAGGGGGGAGATAACCATTTTCTAACGAACTATGATGGTAAATATTATATAGCGAGTTGCACATGTGTCATTTGCTCCTAAATGGTAGGCTTTTCGTGCTCCGGTGTTTTTCAGGTAAACAGAATATATTTGACCGCGTGAAACAGTGAACCTGCCGAAAAAAAGAGCACAATGGGTTGCCTACGAATCACGGGCAAATGTCACACGTGCACCTGCGATACATGACATTTTTCACCACATGCTCATTGGTAAAAAAATAAGTTATAATTTTCGACCCTCCAAATATATAGTATTCATTCTGAGACATTCTGAATTTTTCGACACATTAATGAATGCAGGGATGTCTTTTAGCGTGATTTTGATGCACGTATAATTCCTAAATCACTGCTGATTGACCCAATTGCAACCATTTTTGCGATAGGAAATACAATTGTGTAAATTTTCCTTGAAATAACATCTCACAAATTGTAAATAAAGTATATACTCTTTGAAGTTGAAACAGAAAATCTTCGATTAACTTTAATATTCATGTTTTGAGAATGATTGAGGGTATTTGTCTTTCGTCAGCTCAATATTTAAAAAATTAAAGTTAGGTTATTCAATTCAAAGAGTTCTTAAATCATACGTATAGAAGCAGAAATGAAAGAAAACTAATTCGTAGCTTTCAATGGTTTCAGTAAAGTATGCGTTGTGTTAATTGAGGGTTTCGAATACGGAAATCTTCGAAAGATGTAATTTATTGGACAGAAGTAGACTGTTTCGCATTCACCAATCGCCAAAACAAGTAGAACCTGTCCAACATTTTCCACACTATTATCGACGACATTCAATTGACCATCTAATTGAGCGCGGATTTTGTTTCCACATTGTGCAGAATAATGGAAACGGAAGGCTGACAGGGAGGAACATTGCCTGCCGACACTTCGTTTCTCGATAACGGGAACACAATCCTTCCCTATTGAGATTCGTGAGGTATCAAATCTCGATTATTGTTTGCATATAACACGAGCCTTTAACGAACAATAGGAAAAATATATTCGAGACATTACCTTTGTGTTGAGTATTGGTCAAAGAAGTTATTCATAATGCACACAACGCGAGATTATGTTACAGTGGTGTATTCAGTGAGAAATCTACAAGGTCACTGCTTTCCTTTCTCGATTATTAACTTCTTAGCATTCAAATAAATTATATAATCGTGAATTGATTGGACAAATAGGGGGAAAACAGAGATAAATCTACGTTTTCAATTTCCAGAGTTGACGAATGTACATTTTCGAATCTTTTACACCACTAGTTAATTCAACCTCAGCTGTAACATAACATCTCTGTAATATAATATTTTTCATTATTTTTAATAGCAGAAAGTACTCATGTATTGGTATCCCCACATAACAAATCACTTCTTATATAAACAAATGTAAAAGCCAGGCATATTATCAATCTATGCTCATAAATACGACTTATCTTTTGAAATTACAGAACAAACACAATTATTAAATGCTATTTGAAAAAAGATGACTGTCTTCCTTCCCCAAGTCAATTCAGACCACCTTTGTTTCTTTTCAGATGTGCTTTAAACCTGAGGATAACAGATGGCTCTGGTGAATACAGAAAGATCTGTTAGTAGCCATAAAATGTTCTCGTATATTCCTTCTTTTCATTAATTTATAGTTTTTTAATTAGTAATTTATAATTGATGTATTAACCATTGCTGTTTGCAAGTTTTCTTCATACTAAATCGTGAAGTTTTCATAAGTATTTCATCAAATTTCTTGACGTTAAAACACATGAAAACCATATAGTTTGTTGAAGAAACCTCATTTGAAAACCAGCTCTCTCAAAACTTTCCACAAAGTAAATCAAATCCACTTTGTCATTAAAAGTCATGCGTCATAAGTATAAATCATTACGTCATACCGTAAACAACTTTGGTGAAATTTCAATGAAAGTTTGTGGTTTATTTACTATATAGCAGTAGGCTGAAGAATTAAAGCTCAGATGAGTTAATGACGAACTGTAGTGAAGACGAAGGCTTTAATCAGAGAGCTAGTGAATGGTGTTTCGTAATATAATTCCATTCCAGAAACCTCGCAATTTTCTCATCGAGAAAGGTAGCACCTTAGAGCGTGTTATTTGAAAAGTTGAGAAAGTTACTCTTATTTTTAGAGTATTTGCTTGCGAGTTTTCTGTACACAGGTCGATAGAGCCCTGAAAGTTGTGTGAAGAAGTCGAATCTATCGGCTCCCGCATTTCCATTGTTGAGTTTCCACTCGTTCAGAGGGAGCACCGGCGATCGACGCGGAAAGAGGTCGCCCAGCGCAGACTCCAGCGCCTATTGGTCCGCGTTGGACGCTCTTCCAACTTTTTAATTGACACACAGGGTACGGCAGAGCGATGTTGTGCTGCGTCTACAAGAAGTTCAATTTATGACTTCATTGTAGTATAATTTCACTTTCTGGTCATTGGCTCACATGCTGAAGTGATAACACCACACTGTTAGTAGAGATTGAATTAGTAACTTGCGATGAATATTCATTTCGTAGCAGGGTGTAAAATATACTAGTGGTTATATGAATGTCCAGTTCTCTGATTTTTTCTTCTAAATATATAAATAAATGATATTTTAAAAACAATGTTATTTTTTATATCGTGTTTTTTTAGAAATGTACAATACAAATGTCACATGGAAATTTTGGCCTAAATATTAAGAGATTTTAAGTGATTTTAAAATTATAGTACATTCTTAATAATATTACTTATGTTTCCAATAACTCGTCTAATACTGAATTTAGAAAAAAATCAATTAAACTAATTTTCTTTAATTATTGTTATGGCCCTCTTGTATTATATAACGTAAAAAGAATTTAGTTTAGTTTTGTGGGTATTTATATATACGATATAACTATTTTCCTTCAGTCTATTGAAAGATACGACTGAAAGAAAATTCTACGTTGAACTGTCAACAGACTTGTCCAGTTGAGAAACCCGCTATGGAACGGAAGCCTTTTGAAATCGTGGCCAAAAAATGACGTAAACACATTGATTTCATGCGTCAGCTCAGTTTGGACAAAATTGAAAGGGTCTGGTATCATGAACCTCGACAGCCATTGTCGCCACCCTCGTCAATAGCTCAGGGTTTCGTTTGTTTTCGAACTGCACCCAACACAAGTTTGATTGCCTACGTTGGAGAACGTCCGAACCAGGCCCATATTTCGAACACTAGATTTAATTCTTACAGATGCCGTCATTTATAAGAAACTTCATTTGCTGCCCCTGTATGGCTTGCCTTTTACCTCGTATGTAATATACTACAGATAGTTTTCTTTCATAAAATCTTAGAGGTAGATCATAGCAAAGTTTGTGCCTTTTACATTTTTTTTACTTTCCGGGCAGTAATTGCAGCAGTAAGTAGCTGCAAAGTAGTGGTGCTTTAGCAGCACATATTTTCAGGCATTATTAGTAACATTAACAATTTTAGAAAATTCAAAGATCTCAGCGAAAATGAGACTTCCGCCATTCTTTTAAGCGCCCCTAGTACGAACTGAGAGGAAAGTATTAAAGAAAACATTGGGGCGTTTTTGGAGAAAATATTTTCTTTATAAATTGCTTTAACTTCCAAGTAGAAATTTCGCCACAATGTCTTTTTTTAAACTATTTCTCAAAACACATTGTTTATGAACTTTCTTTTGATTTTTAGAACAGTTTGTTTAAGACAAAAATCTCTATTTTGAATAATGTACTTTTGAAATATAACATTTTGCGATTTTTTGCAATTTTTGAAAATAGAGTTCAACGGAAATGAAACATACGGCATTGTAAATTTTTCTAGTTAAGAGAAAAAATTAAACACATAATTTAGTGCCATTTTTGAGAATTTTTTAAAATAAATCGCCTTCATTGCGATCTAAATTACGCAAAAGCTACTAGTTTTTTAATGTTATCTCGACTTATTTAAAGGTCTAGTTTTTTTCAAAACAGATTTCATTACTTAAATATATCTATTAGCAATATTGTAGATTTGCGATGTTAATTTTGAGCAATGTTTGAGACATTAGTTCCCTAAGTGTAGTGCGCTTTTATCGCTGAAGGGGGGCTGAAATCTACCCCCACTGGATGACGAGATTCGGCGTCGACCTAGAGTCTGCTGCCAGGATTTTCTCCAACCCGAGTATCTTTCCACCAGCATTGCGCCATTCCACAGCCGGGTAAATGTGACGTCATGGATACTCCACAGCGGACACAGACACAGAGTTTTCATTATAACAAATATATTATTAAACAAGAAAACAAAACAAAATATATACACTTAATAATCTCTACTTATACCCTAGCTCTGAAGGGACCTACTATCCCCTGATCGCGGGAGCGATCCAAACCCGACTGAAGAGGTTTGATTGTGGCATTCGCCACTCCTACTTTTGAAGCGCGCACAAAGCCTAGCTTCCGTGAACGCGGAATGTCACGCTGGGACACCAAATGGGTCCGTTCTAGGGCCGCACCAACGGTGTTTGCCTCGATCGCGGATGCGATCTTATCCGATGAGAATGGGCATGAATCGTGGCACTCAACCACTCTTCACTCGAGAAACAACACACAGCCATCGCTCCCCCGTGACCGCAGTCACCAAGGAACTAACAAGTCCGCAGGCTTCGATCAACTAGTGACTCGAGCCTCGCGAGCCTTGGCTCGGATATGCACAGGTGCGTGGCGTCCACAGTTTGTGCACATGCACGAGGTTCTCCCACTGTCTCCAGAACCCACCCTGGGCTCTGTTCACTCTGTTATATAGCAAGGCCCACTGACCTACTACGTCACGCCCACCCCTCGCTTGTTACTAATCAGTGAAAACGTTTCTATTAAGCCGGATACTCCCAAGGCTTGTGTCTCCCGTTCCGCGTTCTTCCCTTTACCGGAAAAACCCTACTTCCTGTGGCTATGGCTATAACTCCTCTCCGAGCGTCCCCAAATCAGAAATCGCCACGAGGACGCTCGGCTATTAACGATACATAACGCTCAAAGTTTCCGAGTGGCCTCCTGACAAGTGTAGTAGGGTAGTACATGTGAGTGTGTGTGTGTGTGCATGTGAGTGAGCGTGTGTGTGTAAGTATGACGTGAAGATAGGACAAGGAAGAGGAAGGAAAGTTCTTGCGCGATCCATGGCTCGTTTGTTAGGTTACTGCTCCGGCATTCGCCTGGTGTTAATCGCAGAAACCACAGAAAACTTACGATCAGAGCAGACAGACAGCCGCAAGAATTATTTTCCAGACAGAGGTTGAATTAGAGTCAGCTCTCTATCAAGTGTCGAAAATCCTGCCACCGTTGGGATTCGAACCCTACGACCTCCCAGTCAGAGACATTGGAATGACATCCGTTACCACCTTTGCGAGCCTGAATATGTCCAATTTCTCTGTAAAATTAAATTTACTATTTGATATTTTGTACAATTTAGTAACATGGGACGATATTCTTGTAACAATGTCCCAGCTTTACAACATTATATCATGTTTACCTAAAAGCAGTACTTGACTATATCTCTCATGTAACGCGTAGATCAGAGCATTACCGTGGGAGTACACTATGAAACTATCTTCGCCTTTAAAACAATGTTTTACATAGTGCAGAAAACATCTATAGCGATATATAGCAAATTAAATGCAAGAAAACCAACTCTCCTTAAATATCTTAAGTAATTTCTTTCTGATTCTGGTAAATGTACATTTATTTCTACTTTTGTTATTGCAAAAAAGTATGGGGTTTTCACCGTTGTCTTAGTTTACCCTCATCTTTAAGAAGCTTCATCACCAGATATTTGATTTATTATTTTGCTTTTCTGTGCGATTCAATTGCTATGGCCATTAGCTTCGAAAATGAAGGAAATGGCGGTGATTCTTCGCTGGAACTTGAGATTCGGTGCGACCGATACATCAGCTTGCGCGATGCTTCCTTAGCACATTCAAGAGCATGTTCATTGAGAAAAGGGAACAACGAAGAAGTATGTGGCCCTACCTACTATTTTATTAATTACCTACTTACTTCAAGTTTTTATTACATTATTACTTCAAATTTTATGCGAAATACATGAAGAGGCCTACTTCCCAAACAGTTATTCTGATAATGCGATTTGACAAACGAGAAAACAGAGTTGCGAATTGTCAACGAGCGAAGGTTGTATTAGCATTGTGGCTTAAAACGTGTCCTTTATCCTTATCTCTGAACATTACATCCACACTGAATGCGTATTCATTAAAAAGATCTGCTCCTCTGAGCCTCTGGGCCGCCCAAAAGACACTCGTGGGTGAGTTGGATTCAATTGCAGATTCCGAAACGGTGAGTTAAATTCATTCGCTGGATGGTATTCCATCTCCGATTGTTATTGCGTGTCTCCAGTCAGCAGTTTTTAAAATCATCACTAGAGCCTATAACTTCTTGAATAAATGAAATCTGAAAATTAGTAGACTTTATTAGTATAATTAAATGAAATAAAATATTTTTTTAATTTCATATTTTCTTTTATTTAAAATTGCGAATGCATTAGGGTTGAAATAAAATTATTGACCTGATTTATAAATCTAAAATAAAACCAAATCATCGTTTAATTAAAACTTAACAAGTGTAAAAATAAAAAGCTTGGCTATAGCACTGAATGGAATTTAAGGATTTAAAATTAGTTTCCTTGTAACCGTAAGTTTTTCCTATAATCATCTCCTGAAAAGTTTCGTTACAAATGCTTGACGACTCTTCGTCAGGATAAGAAACATCTTTCGTAAAAATCAAACAAAGGAAACTAAAATGAGTGTCAATTTTACTACCAAAGTTACGAATTCAATTATTGCCTAATTTTTTGACAATTACTTTGTTTTGCCGCTAAAGGTTTGAATTATAACTTACTCTTTTTAACTTTATAATATATTTCATCAATCGAAGGAATTTGCTGTCTTGCGTAAATAAAAATCCAAATATTCGTTTTATTACCCGACTTCCTTAACAAAACTTAGCGTTTTAACACAATATTAAAGAAGTCATTTGCTATTTTTCTTTGGCATTTGGATGCCTGCAATGACTGAAATTCTACATAACTCAATTAAATTCTATGATGAAAGAGATCTAACAGAGCCTGATGTTAAAAAACCATTACAAGGGCGGTTACAGTTTGCTCGAACGCAAAGAGGCGTCATCAGCAGAGCGCAATTTAGCGTGCAATGTGATTAGAGCAGCACATTCGCGGGACGAGTGAGTTCGGGATGCTGTCCACCGCGGTGCAGCGCTCCGAGCACCACATGGCACCGGACCCCGACAGCGTTTTCCACGCACCTGCCTTTTCAGCGACAATCGTAATGAATGAATGCAGACGAACTCCACGGCCCCCAAAGCGCCGAGGCAGGGGAGGGGTGAAATCTAAAGAAACGTCATCGTCTCGTCTCGTCTCTCCACCAACGGCAAACAACTCTGCCCGCTGTTTTGACAAATTGAGCGGCACCGTCGGACTCGAATCCTTGGCAATTTCATTGAGAAAGACCAGTACGTTAATGTAAATGTATGGTAGTATAGGTCTGCCCTTAGACTTTATTCTTAACAAATCAGTGAATGGCTTTGATGACAGACGTAATGGAAAATGCTCTTAAACTGGTTTCGAAAAGCTGAGTAGCGTAGTTTCATTCCATATCAAGAAACCACAATAAAAACAAGTAGGTGATAGTAACTTTGGTAATTATCTTAACAGACGCATCTATACTTCAAAAATGGAAAGGAATGTCTTAGCAGTTGAATTCATTTATATATATTTATATATATATATATATATATATATATATATAATACTTTTTTGCTTATTTCGGAACATTTCATTAAAAATATATATATTAATTTATTAATAAATAATGTTTCGTGTCATTCACATGAGATTAGTGAAGTATGAAAGTATTTTTGTATACCAGCATTATAAACATTCGATGAACAAATTGTTCGTAACGCGGCATATTATTGCTTGAAATATTACGTATTCGCCATTATCCAAAAAACAGCATGTGCAACTCGTTTATAATATCACGGTTTTCACTCAGTTCACTCCTCACGTTCTTCGTCCGGTAAAATGTTCTTATTCGTGTCCAAAATGTCAACATTGTAAACTAGTTGGACAATCTTCTAGAATAGAATTCTAGACATTACGACCATTCTCGAATGACGCATTTTGATTACGTGACAATCATACTGTGTATGTGCAATTATTTTTCATTAATGATTCGTCATTACTCAGATATAGACAAAATGTCTGGCGAAAAAATCTTCCTTCCGTCGAGGAACTTATCATCTGGACGTTTTGAGAGAAGTTTTTTCGTCCACAAACGTTTTAGAACTGCAATACTTACAGAGTGTGTGCTAAAATTTATTATTCCAGGCACATATAGATAGTGACGAAAAATATTTTACAAAATAATTTAAAAATCATTGATTTGTTGTTTCGCGCTACTGCTCGCACAGTATAGAGAAAGTATTATAAATGATACAGATAAAACGGCGCATTTTCGAAAACTTATTGCCGGGTACTGGTAACGAAAAAATGTATAAATCGTGTTCCTATGCCTAGTAAATTACTTCCTCTAACACGTTGTGTTGTCAGAATCCACATTTGGTGAGTCCTTGATGTCGAAAAATGGAATGGCAGCACGTCTCTCCATCTGTGAATTACGCTAGCGGGTAAATCGCAAGTAGAATTTTCACCAAAACTGATATTCCTCGATCGATCTGACTGATTTCACGGTCCCTAAAATTTGAAATGGATATTTTGATTCTTGGGGGTTCTTTACATGAAGCCTCAACATTTTAAACATTTTCTCAAAAATAGTTTCAAATGTGTGGATTACATTTTGTCCAGAGTGTAGAATACGCTTAAAATAATGAGACATGTCTCATTTTCTGATTTTTTTAAAATTTATGAAAGTTTAAACTTTGTTCGGTGTCTTGCCGCAACTATAATAATGAAGTCAGATATTTTCCCCATGTTAAATCTATTTATGAAAATCAGATATTCAAATAAGGTCATATTCAATATTTCGAAAATATTAGTATTTCATATGTAATTTTCCGTGAAACAAAAGCAATTTTAAAATTTTACGGATACCATTTTGTTCTTTATTTTTCCAACAAACAACAAATAGTAAAGAAAAAGGTGGTGATTCTGTTCTCGGTAAACTCTGTATTTTCGAAAATTAAAAAAATCGAAATTACAACTTTGAATTTCCTGCATTTTGACGCGCTGTCGGTTCGCCAAATACCAAAATCGAAATCCATAGAACATTTAGAAACGTGAACTACTGATACTTTTTTATTTCCTTTTCTAACTCAATTCAAGATTGTATCAGGAAGGAAAGATAGATGACGCGGTAATTTTTCTAACGTCAATCGCTACACAAACGTTGGGAACGTGAATGGCGCATCTATTCCGTCCAGCGCAGGATCTGCGTGTTGTTTTTCGGGCAGCTACATTTACCCGCCTCTCAAAGCAAAAGCATGTCCGGCAATCAGTGTAGCACCAAAATAAATTAGTTTCCATGTTCTCACAACTAGGTTACTAGGAACGCCTGCATCCTTCGCAGGAACGAAGTGATAATCAGGTAGCAAGGAACGCCACCTTAGGGCGACCAATGAAATTCTGAAAAGGAGGTCGCCCGAGCGGTGAGAGAATACAGGGACCGCGGAAGAATGTTGAGTGGTTCTTGGAAAGCCTTACATAAACTCAGAAGTGCTGTCAGTTTCAACTGCGCTCATGCACCTCATAAACGTGTCAATTAAAGTAACATCTCAGAGGTTTGTGGAACGTTCGAGCTTGCGGCTGGCGGTTTTCTTGAGAACTCAATGCGGTAGAAAAGAGCTTCTGAAATAGCAAACTCTGCGGAGTGTTTCCAATAACAAAAACGATAACATACCTACGAATAATAATAATAATAATAATAATAATAATAATAATGATCATAAAAGGTTCGTTTGATGCAGGTCTGGACCATAATCCACAATCCTACCTACCTATAATCAATCCACAAGTAGATATTAGGAAATGTGAATTTTCAACTAGGATCAATAGGAAAATACATCAATAAATTGCAAATAATAATAATAATAATAATAATAATAATAATAATAATAGTAATAATTGCCAAATATGTGACGTCTGTTGGTCTGTGTATAATATTGTGCGATCAAAAGATCCAAACTCCCCATACCGCATTTGTTTTGGTGGTGGTTTTAAGGACTATTACAGGTATTATAGAACATTAGAACTTGCTTACAGAAATTATGATATTTAACAAAAAACAATAATACAAATTAACTTAACAACACACAACCGATAAAGGGAAAAAGTCTCCCTGACAATTGCAAACAGGCTGATGTAGCCGACAGGGGAGATGAAGATACAATTGCCGCCGTCAGCACAAGGAGGGGTTTAATATTTAAGAGGAAAAATTTGTATAAAAAAGGGGTTTAATTTCAGTACATATATATTGATAACCTTACAAAAGTTTAATATTTCATTTTGGTCTTTTGATGAATGTAGAATAGCACTGTAATGTTTGGATCCAAATAATTGCTTCTGATGATTGTATCTGGGCATACTTTAAAGATGTGATCGAGATGAAGCTGAATATTGCTAAGTTCACATGCCGGAGGAGATGATTAAGCGGGTATTGTTAAAAGGTATTTGGAGAAAAAAATCGTGTCTAGAAGATGTGACCTGCGATCAGAACAAAGATCAGCTAGAGAAACGTTTCAAATGCAAGAGTTTGGCTATGTAGATCAGGCGAATGTGGGGTGTAAACACACACATCGTGTTATTGGGCCCCATATTTTGGGCAAAGTATAAGGGAAGCGTTCACTCACTAAATCTCCGTAGTAAGATGGTTGAAACCTGGCGTTGATTTTATATTTCACAGACACGTAACATCTATAGACGTGAATTAAGTGTATAGTAAATAATAATGATAATAATAATAATAATAATAATAATAATAATAATAATTGCAACTATCACCACATCGATCAAAAATGTTAGATAAACTTTTAAACATTCAAATTCAACATCGAAAAAATTAAAATTTTTTGATTGTTTTATTTAAAGGACTTGCGATATGGAAATTAAGCTCAGAAGGTTCTACATTTTATTTAGTTGTGAAACCAGAAACGAAAATCGTAATAATCTGGAAATAGCGACTTATTTATCGGCAATGAATCGAATGAGCTATTTGAACCTGGTGGTAATGAGGAATAGTCATAATTTGTGTTAGACAATATTAAGTTTACTTTGTTTGTGTTCTACCACACATGTATTGCATTGAGTATAGCCATAAATCCCATAACTCAAGATGGTGCTTTTGTGCAACTCAAGATGGTGCTCGCCTGTGCATTGCTGACGTACGTCAGGGTTATTCTAATCGAATGTTCCTAATTTCGCGCCTGTAAGTGCTTGTGTCTTTCGTGTACGCATTTTCTGCATTTAGTATTACTAAAATCGAGCAGTTTGAAACATTTGCAAATTTGCTTTTGAAGACAGTCAGTTTTTATTTACTACAACACAAATCCATCCCTATCATAGGACAAATACATCAGGTAAAGTGCAAAACAATAATGTTTGATACATCACAATTTATCTTCAAATGCAGCCTCCTTTTAGCACAATTGTTATTATTTTTCGGCAGTTGTTCTGAAGTCTCAAGTTCGTGAATCTAATTGAGAATTACGCGGGAATGATAATACATCAATTTGCAATGTTCCCGCATCTGCTTCTGCTGATACACCTGGAAGGTAAATTAACAGGAAGCGTTTTCAGATTGCCCTTGGTTCAGAGGTCTTCCTGTCTGGTCTTTAATTTCTACGCCACGCTTTAATCCCCCCTAAAATTTCATTGTCTTTGATAAGGCTTGTTCTTGTCAACTATATATGAAAGTTAATATAGTAATCTTGCTGGCTTCATCAGCAAAATTGTCGTTTTCGAAATATATAATTGCAGTGGTGAAATAGTGATCACAACGTTACGACACTAATCGGTAATCAGAATGTTTCTCCATTGCAAATCAAAGTATGTTAAATGTGTAATTATTGTCTATAATACAAAATTAAAAGCAAAATATTGAAATGCCAGTGAAATTAAATGGGTTATTGTTAGTTATGCAGAGGGGAGAAAATTTAATTTGTATGAAGAATCAAGAGAGAAAGATCAAACATATACTTTGCAACTACACATAATACAATTTGATCTGAATGAATTCGAAATCGTGTGATAGAATTTTAATTATCAGAAGTGTTTTTTTAAGCAACGCACAAACATCTAAATAAAAAAGTCACTACCTGCCCGCTTCAAGCCTTACTTTATACTAATCCATTTCATCGAATACAAGCCTTCTCAGAGCGCTTCCGCAACATAGAATTTCAATACACGCTCCGTTCGGAAGCTGCGATGACAGGCCGCCGCCAGTGCCCTTCCTGACAGACAGCCGGCGCACACTCAGGAAATGTGATCAGGCCAAAGGCGTCGGGGATGTCTTGGGCCTGCAGGGAAAGGAGGGAGAGCAACGGTGGTTGATGTACGCGATCGCCACCTCGCAGACGCAGTTGCTATCGGCGAGCGCCTTGACACGTCGCGAACATACAACACTTGGATAGCGCCACTTTTTAAGGGAAGTGAGTGAAACACTGAAAGAAGAAAATGTGAGATATCTCTCTACTCAAATGAGCTATCAACCCTTCCAAAGCAGTTCTTTGCTAGCGCGCGAAACGCGAACGCATTGCTGAGGAATGATGCAGTCATAAATATTGAGTTAATCGAATGTTATATGCACATTATCTTATATTTTAAAGCATGTTGCAATTACAAACCCATTCCGAAGCATGTGAATACCCAAATGTATTTTGTAAACATATGTAGTATTCTACTTTTTAATTCATTTTGAAAAACCTTAGTTAGAGAGTTCGTTTTTATGTCAAATGTGTTTATCTAACTAACAATGAATAGCGTCGAAATCATGAAAATGATATCAATGAAAAAATCACAGAAAAAATGCTGAAAAGAAGCAGTGTTTACTGAAGTGACAGAAGCAGTGACACAGATTTGGGAACATGTCCAGTGATCATGCGGTAATCCGACCCAAGTCGTAAATATTTCGGAGGGGTGTTGGCCGATCGAAGTCGAAGCTGGTGTTGTGAAAAGAAACGCAGCAATCCTCACTGCTGATAAAAGGAACTGTTCAGTATGCTATCAAACTTTATGAGATGCCTTGTGTTTAATTGTAATTATAATAATGAATATATGTGAATGCTTGTCACGTATGCCTATATGAATGGGCATGTCTGTATGTGCGTGTGTATATAAATATGTGAGAGAGGGAGAGAGAGAGAGAGAGAGAGAGAGAAGAGAGATGTTGCACACTTTAATAGTAGGACCACGAGCTGCCATTGGTTGAAATGCAAATGTACTAATTAGCCATTTTTAGTAATAGATTCGAGTGCATAGATTATGTAATGTCAACTCTTATAACTATCAGATAATAAAATATAACGTATTCCAACTCAAGAATCTCCAATATGAAGATTTATAAACGAACAAAAACACGGAAACATTCCAATCAGAAAGGTATATGGAGATGAAATTCGCTCTGACGTTTCCCGTAGCACCATAAACAAAGCATACTATATCAAGAGTTCCGTGGTTGCTGTCACATATGAACATTAAATAACCATTTTTTCTGATGTCTCCATGGATACGGGAAAATGTTTCAAATGGATTTCTGCTGAAAGATGAATGCGTTTTAATGTTCGTTTTTTTACACTGTGATCCTCTGCGGACATTACTACTTAAAGTCACTCCTGCTTTTGGAAAATCGATCACACTTCTATTTGCCTCATAAGGAAAATCGTATCATCAAAATTTTAATTGCCCTCTCAGCCAAGGCAAAAAGAACTTGTGATGCTACTACTTCACACACTTTCTCATATTATTTGCCAAGGCTCCACAACATACTACCACATGAAAATGCAAAAACCGAATTCAACCAGCAATTTGTTTTTCGGCACCACGACTCGAAATCAGGTCCTCCGAGTTAAGTCGCCGTGCGTCTGACGTCTGCATCAAGCGGCTTCTCTGACGTACTAACTCCAGTCGACGCATAAAAATCTGAATATGTCAACCCAATATTTCCACGCGCGATTTTCCACAATTCAGAGAGATCAGCGATGGTGAAACCTTCATCATTCTTTTAAGCATCCCTTGTTTTGTACGTGGGAAAATATTAACAAAAAAATTTGGAGCGGGTTTTGAAAAAAAATTCGTTTTATAAATATCATTAATTTAACCAGAAATTGCGTGAAAACTACTCATTAAAAATTGTAAAGGCCATTTATTAAAGAGTTGATTGTTTAGAACAGATTTTATTTAAAATAAAATTCTTGCTTCAATTTGTAGACCTCAAACCTGTGCAATTTTCTAAAATACGGAGAGTTCTCCGAAAATGAGAGTAACGTCATTATTTTACTGTCCTTTGATTTGTTGGAGGAAAAATTTAAAGACAAATTTGGGGCCGTTTTTGAGAAAAATGTTTAAAAAATAAAAAGGTACCTATATTAGGCAAAATTTCGCGTAAACTGTTTTTATGTTCCAAAAATAGAACATGATCTTATTTCAAGATCTGTCTTTAAAAAACAGATTTCATTGAGCAAAAAAATCTTTATCATCAATATTGTAATTGTAGGGATATGCAATTTTACAAAAATCAGCTGTTTTAAGAATGTAAGACCTGCTTCATTCTCTTAAACGTATTTTGTACTATCGGAGAACAAAGCTAATTCAAAAATGTGTGAAAATTTTTTCAGGTATAATCATCTCACTATCAAAATTTTTGAGAAAATTTTGAAAATGTTATTGAAACTTCTTGTAAAGTACCCTCAAAAATTAAAATATCTGTTTCAAACTCGTAAAGTCACGAATTCGTTCAATCGGCCGGGGAATATCAGTTTTGGAGAAAATGGTTTGAACGGTTCAGGCATTGACCTCAGACGAATGGACAGACAGGCAGACGTTTTGCCGGCAATCAATATTTCAGTATCAAGGACCCACAAAACATGCATTCTGACTAAACAACGTGTTAGAGAACGTAATTTACTATACATAGGAAGAACATTTATCCACTTTTTCGATACCAGGGTGGGGGAATAAAATGTTTCTGTTGAAAATTCCACTTTTTCTGGTGCACGAGTGCAATACTTTCCCTCGTTTCAAAGATAGTGCTGAACAAATTTAAATCTATGGGATTGATATGAATACCTAACACAAATTTATTAATCACAAAATGTAACATTTTGTAAGAGTTGCCATTTAAAATTCCTTTGGTAATTTTTAGAAAGTTGAAAGAAATGTATGCTTGTAAATGCGATTACTTAATATGTATACCATATAGTCACACTTCTTTATTAATTTTTCACACTTCGCGATTTAGTTGCGTAAAATAATTTATTTAATTCGACACTAAGTTTTGTTTGCGATGTAGTATTGATAGGTTGTTAGGAGTCTCAAAGTTGTTGATTTTTTGTTGAAATTCGTAATACGTTTACTTCTTGTGCTAAGTCTGTTTATCTGAGAATGTGAATAAGATACAGTTTGAATGAAACATATTCAAGAAATGCTACTTTTTTTAAATTTTCAAAATACGTGTACTATTTTAATTCTCAAAATTTCGCAACCCTACGTTTTACTTTAGATTATACTCTCGAACAGTAAAAATGATAGAGCAGCTTCTTTCCTCTGCTCAGCGATCAAATTCAAGACTCGGGGCTCGCGTCCCCCCGAGGCAAGGGAATTTCGAGGACGTGCGCGACATCTCGCACTCGGGTCGCGCGCGACGCATATCTAAGGCAAGCCCAAGACGCGGCGGCGGCGGCCTTACCTGGCCAGAGGCGTCGACGTCGGAAGGGTAGGTCTCGGGCGCGGAGACGCGCTCTGCAGCGGCGGCGAGGGAAAACGAGGCGGAGGCGGCGTGTTCGGCTGGCTGAGCTGGCTCGCACGGAACCGTGGTCCCTCCACCACTGGGTCAAAGTTATATAGCGCGACGCAGCCGCGCCGCCACCGCGCCGCGCCGCGCCGCTCGCACCTGCCGCGCCGCTCGCCCCGTCGCCGCCGACCAATGACGGGCCCACCGGCGCCCGCGCCCACGCCCCGCGGCTCCTCCCGCCCTCCAACGCCCTACGCCCGCCACGCGCCAAGTCCGGCCGCCCACCGGCGCCCCGCGAAGCGGCGCCTCGCGAGGGGCTCCGGCCGGTCCCCCGCAACCGGCTCGGTTTTTCCTTGCGGCTCCCGGCCTCTGCCACCCCCTTCGCCCCCTCCCCCTGTCTTTGCCTAACGAAGATTTCGTTCTGAGATGACTCTCTAATGTTTATTAATTAGACTTCTACCCAGATAGAAATAACACATCAGAAAGGTGTTCCTAATGGTCCACTAAGTTTTCGAAAGTATTTCGATCACTACAATATATAACAGTACACAGTGTATTATGCAAATTCTAAATCAATTAATAAAATTCATAAAATTCTCAGTTGGGCCTTTGAAACGGCATTGAATTTATTCCATGGTCCAACCAGGGTTTTTCTGTGTGTATGCAGGGGGCGATATGTTTACTACCCAATCGACTTGATGTTTCCTTATAAAAATTTTGCGTGTTATCAAGGTTAAAAAAGTACTTTAATCTCATACCTATCAAAATATGAAGAGGATACTACCAGATTATTATTGAATTATCTCATATTGTTTGAAACTAACACCATTTAAGACTTTTCTTTTTGTTACTGAACCAATTCAGACTTTGTTTATTATCATCAAAATTAGAGGGGAACATTTTATCCGACCTGAATATTTCTGACATTATTAAACTAGTGGTGCTGCCAAAGCACATACGTTCTCGCAATGTTTCTAAACGCTACTCAATATTATATTGATTTGAATATTATATTAAACAATTGATTTGATGTAACATATGTTTTACAATCAGAACACGAGAGTTGTACATCTGTTTAAAATTTCAAAATATTAAAAATACGTACAGATATACGACAACAGATATCATGTCTACTTAGAACCTTAATAAATTGTATACGTAAGTAGAATTGCTTTAAATGATTTTCAATAAAGTTCCTGAAATTATCTAAAGTTTTCTAAGGCAACTGTCAGTTGTGACAAATAATTACCCCCAGCCATTCGCGAACCAGAGACTTTTTTCTCCGAAACGCAGAGTCCGAACCCGACGGAGTTATTACAAATAATAGTTCAGGCCAAGGCTCGAACCAGCGAACTTGCCCTTCGAAGAGCTGACGCCTTATTCTCCAATTAGTAGTGACCTCAGATATCCAGTTACTACGTGCGATTCATACTACTTTAATAGTAATAAGTGTGTGGTGGTTTCAGTTCTAGCATTACGGAGCCGAGTGTTTAAGAAAATGTGAAAAAAGTTTGTTTTTCGGACGACGAAAGAAAACAGCCGAGAAAACAATGACGTCTACCGCAAAAGCTAGTCAGGAGTAGAAAGAATAGAAAACTAACTAGGGCGAGAGAGTCTGTGCCATCCTAGAGCACCACTAGTTTTTTATTTATTTATTAATTTAAATAACTAATGTTGAACAACACACTTTGTCGAAATATTCTCTATCTTCAAATTTGCAATTTTGAAATATTTTTGCAATTAAAAAAAACAACTATAAAAACCCGAAAATGGGACTAGCACCATATTTATTACTGTCTCTTATTACATATGTAGAAAATTAAAAGGAAAAAATTGGAGCGGTTTTTGAAAAATATTTTGTAAATTTCAAGCGAAAATTAAGCAAAAACTACTAATTTTTTTCAAAAAAAATGTGTAGAGATTATTTTGAACAGCAGTCTTTGTCAGAGCCAATAATCTCTATTTTTAATTTTGTACTTTTAAAAATTATATTTGTAATTTTCGAAGAAACCCAGCAGCACCCGAAATGGCACTAGTACTATATTTCGTACCGTCCCTAGTTATATATCTGAAGAAAATTTAAAGAAAATATTTTGAGCGGTTTTTGAGAATTTTTTATAAATATCAAGCGCATGTTACGCAAAAACTACAAAAAAATGTACGTGACCTTTTTTAAAGACCTTATTTTGTACGTCTTTGTCTGATCCAAAAATCTGTCTTCAATTTTGTAATTTTAATTTTTTTTCAATTTTCGAAAAATTGGAGATATCACCAAATATTAGGCCTGCACCTTTCCCTTAATCGTTCGCACTATTAAACAACAAAATTTAATGAAAAAATGTCGAGCAATTTTTTTTAAAATTGGAAAATGTTTGAGAGGTTTTATGTAAAATACCCTCCAAAACTGAAATATCGGTTTCAAATTTTAGTGGTAGCGACATCAGCCAGATCGATTGGGAAAAATCAACTTTGGAAAAAATCTGCTTAACGGTTTAGCAAAGCAATTAAGGAAAGTTCTTTGCTTTTTTTCACATTGTACATAGTCTTTTTTAAAGACTTGAATTTTTACCACATAGTTTAAAGCAAAAATAGCTACCTCCAATTTTGCAGTTTTGAAAAGTTTACTTTTTGCAATTTGCGAAAAAACGGAATAATAGCCCAAAACGGGAATAGCACCATTTTTACCGTTTTTTGGAGCTGTTTTTGAGAAAAAATCCTTTTATTTCACGCAAATATACACGGAATCTACTCATAGTATTGAAAAATTTAACATGAACTTATTGAAAGATCCGTCTTTAAGGAACATATTTTATTAAGGAAAAAATCTATCTTCAATGTTAGTTGTAGAAAGACGCACACAATAGATTGCACTTTTCTATTTTCAAAAACAATCTGTGATTTCAACAAAACCACCATTCTCTTTACGCTATCCGAAGACAAATTTTGATTAAAATATTGGAGCGTTTTTTTGAGAAAATTTTGAAAATATTTCTGATGCATCATGTAAAGTACCCTCAACAATCAAAATATCAAGTCATTTCAACAATCAAAATATCTATGTGCGTCGTCATAGCCAACAATATTAATTATTAAAAAAGCAGCTTTCGATGGCTTAGCCATCATCATCAGTTTTCTGCTGTGTGGAAGCCACAAAAATTTTGAAGAAAATCGACTGAACTGTTTAGACGGTAGCGTTGACCCCAGACGGACGGAGGTTTTGCCGTCAGTCGATTTTTCAGTCTCGCCGACCCACAACACATTGAGTTTGCCATGTGTGAAGGATTATTTTTCTAAATTTAGCAACATTAGATATCCACTTTTTCGTTTTGAGGCATATTTTCTTGTGTGTTCTGAATATTCTTGGCAATTTAGATTCCTAAAGTTTTTTTCTCTTACATTTCTTTTTTTTTTCTCAGAAATATGAGAAAATTTGAGACCTTCTCTACCTCTGAAATTAATTACTTCTACTAGGAAATCCTAATGAGGAGAACATTATATGAGGTCCTTGACTGACCTGAACTTTTTTTTGTTATTTAAGGTCGCATCAACGTCGCGAACGCGACCGCGACCACTATTGCGTGTAACGGTATGGTAACTGTGGGGATGACACGATATGATGATGATCGGGGTGAAAGTTCGAACTCAATACAACCATTCCCAAGGCGGGACTCGAACCCGCGATCCTTCGGTCCGATATCGCAACGGCACTACTACCTTAGCGATCTCGGCCACCGGATCGGCACCTGAACTTTTATAGTCGTGTTTTTCGCAAACTATTAATGAATTTCTGTACATCAATACCGATAGTGGGTAATTTATTTATTTGTATTACATGGTTATAAATGCCCACGAGATAATCATTATGGAATTAAATTTCTGTGGAGAAAATTCAAGAAACAATCTTCGAGGTAATTTACCACATTAAATTATTTACACTATAATTCCTGCTTTTGTTATTGCCGAATTTTTATGGTGGTGTCGTGTAGAGTGTAAGAACTGTATTACTTTGTTGAAAATAATTCTCGTTTTTATCACCGTAACTCCCCTTGAGTAATGACGAGGCTCCGCCAACAAAAGCAAGGTTTACATTGAAAATCCCGGCACTAGGCATCCCTTTCCCGTCATCATGCCCTTTCCTGAAGCAGAAGCAGAACCGAGGCAACCGACGCGAGGCCCATCCACCATATGTGTCCTCACATATACCATCCACCATATTTACACACACACACACACACATACATATGTGTGTGTTTGTGTGTGTGTGTGTGTGTGTGTGTGAAACAACTAAATGATAACACTTCTTGTATCTCCACGACCGTGAAATATTCGAAGATGTCTTTTGGACAGTCGATTGCATTAACAGGGGCTATCTACTTGAGTAGAGCATATTTCACCTTTGCACTATTTTTTACTACGAAGATATAAGATCAATTTTTTTAATGGAACCCTATGCTAAATTTTAGCGTATCGTAATAGGCTTAAAAAGACGATTTCAAATATGTGCATTTCATCGTATTTAAGCGAATTCCTTTTTAGAAATTGATGTGTTTTTGTAACATATTTTTCCACGGAAGCTGCAATTTTCCATTCGACGTTTTCTGCTGACAAAATGGGAAACGTCGCGAGTTCGTCCTTCAGAGAAACGCTCTTATTTACTTCAGCACAGTAACAACTACTTTCTTTGATACATATTTTGCCGAAAGATGACTTCGTTCATGAAGACTCAAATGGTGCCTACAGTATTCTAGAAAGTACTTGTTTGGTCACGCAAATACTATTCTGTTATTTTGATAACTTTGACATATTATATTATAATTTTTAGTAAATAATTCAAAAATAAATTAATTATTCCTATATTATTTCAGTAGTATACATACTTTCTGCTGCTCCCACGAAACCAATCTTTATAAATAAAATTTCAAAAGAAAGATAATTTCACGGAGACGGGACGAATTGCACTTTGACCTTAAAAATATGAAGTATATGTTTAAAAAGGCATCCCAATATTCATGTCAAATGCAACCCGCATCACTCAGTCAGTTAAATCGCTAAATACAAAGCATTATAGGGCCTTAAAAACTAAAATTTTGAGTCCAAAAGCTCAAAGAAACATTTCTCACACCGTAATCTATAGAATGACATATTCTTGGACATTCTATTTAAATTTGGCTGGTTCGGTACGTATTGATATTACCAATGCCAACTGTATTTCAACCCTTGGTGATAGTGGCCATTTTTGTGAATCTCGCTTAGAAGGTTTAGATTACTCTTATCTTAAACTATTTACGTTTTCAGTGAAAATCGCTGTTTGCGCAGCCTGACGAGGTTTATTTGCATAATTATTAAGTTAAGATTCGCTCTCGCAGCAACAACTAGAAGTACTATTAATAGTTGCTCGTTATCGATGAAGATTGTTTCTTATGCGTGTAGTGAAAACATTAATTTAACGTTTTGCAGAGGACTACAAGTACTGTGTTCCTAATTGTGGAGGGATGGTGTGAAGAGTGTGGATGTACAGTGAAGAGTGAATACATGTCTTCTTAGGTTTGGTTTGTGTTTTACCTGTACAAGTATTTTCGTTATCAGCAGGGATTTGGTGAAACATTTAAGACAGCGTGTTCAGTCACGTAGCTTTCCTAAAAGTATAAAGCGTTTTTAATATTTTTGTGACTATCACGAAAAGCGAAAAGCTAACTGTCAAAGAATATTGAATAGTTACTTCACATGTTTTTTACCACGTGTTGTGAATTTTTCCAAGAAATCTTTCGGTAATACTGAATAATTCTTTATTAAAAATTTATTTTCAACATCAGTTGCGTTATTTTTTTAAATATATTTTTTCTTTAGCTGAAATAGCATAGGGAAGAGTGCGGGGTGTAAAAAGTGAGAGTTCTCGCATGGGTAGGCCGAGGTAGTAGAGAAAAATGTGTACAAAGAACAAACTTTTTAAATGAAATAAAGTAAAGTAGCTTGAAAGAAATGAACAACAAAAATTAAAACACTCTACAATACTACTCTACAATAGTACGTGAAGTAATTTAAAAAAGTAACCAAATTTAAAATTATAGAAAGAATAGCGCAAGTCACACGACAACTGTCAAAGATCACAATCCAGATGCACGATTTAAATGTTCGATTTAATGTACGATTTAAACACGAGCCGCGGAAGCTTACGTGTACGATTTAAATGTTCGTGATATTTGGAAGTCTGTACATCAATGCCCAGCTGTAAACTCATATTGGAAATAATACACCGTTTGGCAACCGCAACTTAAGATATTCAATATGTAAACATCGTTTGAGCAACATTCCCATGGATCAAAGTGAAGTCTAAGCCTACTGAATTGTTTTTAATGATAACAAATGGTTTTTGTTAATTAAAGGTGAAAATATTATTTTTATAATTTTTGTCTCGTAATTGTTTTTAGGTGTATAAGTACTCAGAAAATAATACAATACTTTTTAGTGTACAAATCATTTTTCAATTTTCGTATCCCAGCAAAAAGGCACACTGCCCCTCCAAAAACCACTCCGTTCCTCATAAGATATCCAGGAAAGTTAAATAATATTGCAAAGAGTAGGACTTTACTTTGTACTTGATGTTGTATCTTCGCGATGAAAACTTTACTTGGCTTTCTCAAGAATAAAAACCTTTTCTAACATTTTTGTGACTATCAAGGAAGTGAAAAATTGTCAAGGAAGATTGAATAATTAATTCAAATTTTAATTTCAGAAAATTTCAAAAAGAGCGAATTGTTCGAAGGGCGTATCTATAATTTAAATTTTATTTAAATTTTGTTTCAAACATCAATTGCATTTTTTTCTCCGATTTTCTCCTAAGTACGAAGTTATATTTATACATTTTAATACAAATAAACACGTTTCATTATCAGCTTTCCTTCTTAATATAAAGGATAGAGAAATGGATAGGGAAAGAGTGGGTATTAACGTGCGAGAATTTTCGCATGGGAACGACAGTAATATCTTATTAATCATAATTTATTCGTAAAAACCCGTGATATACAAAGAAAACACATTTAACAAAATACAAATTAAATACTTACAATTATCATACCGAATACTTTGTTACAGAACATTTCGTTACGTAAGCATGTGCTCGATGTGTTGCCCCTCCCCTGTAATGAACATTTGGAGTCGCCGTTTGAAGGACCAGATGTGAGGGTGTCACTTGATATAAAACACAAAAATTTCACAAAAATATCATATACCTGGGAAACATGTCGCGAACTAGCATGTGGATTGCTATGGCTATGCATCAATGCCAAAAAAACATCTTTTAGATTTTGAAAATCTTTCTTCAAAATTTAGGGGTACTTCACACCAAGCTACCAGACATTTTCAAAATTTTCTCAAAAACAGCTGCATTTTTTCTTTAAATTTCTTTTAACAATAGAGTAAAATACACTTATAAAAGTGGCTTAGGCCCGGTTTTCAGTGTTAACACTGAATTTTCGAAAATTCAAAATTTTGAAATCTTTCGAGCGCCGTTCTACAACTACATAACTGAGATTTTTCCGTCATATAAAGTTTGCTTTCCATAGCGTGTTCTTTCGTGAAGGACATGTACATTTATTTGAACATTTTAGTAGATTTCACGCAATATTGCGTGCAATATGAGCAATTTTAAAAAATAACAAAAACAAGATTTTGTCTAATACAGCTCCAAATTTTTTCTTTAAAATTTTGGTGCGGATAGTTGCACATGTACTCTATGAGATGACATAAACATCAATTTGCTATATTGCTTTGTTTTTTTCAAAAATTACAAAAATGTAATTTTATGACTTGTCTCCCACGTTGTTAACATTTACATTAGAGGCGATTTGTTCACATTATTATATTTATTGGTACATTTGCTTTAAATAATATGGTATAAAGTTTCTCAAAAATTCAACAGTTTTCCTGTGAAAACCGGCTTGAAATTTCGCTTTTTCAGAATTGCTCAAATGCTATTTTCTCAAAAATCGCTTCTAATTTTTTCTTCAATATGTTCGTATTTGTAATGATAATTGCACTCTTTAATACATCTACGTTAATTTTGGGGTATTTTTTGTTGTTGTTTTCGAAAATTACCCAAATGTAGCTTTCTTTAAATATGTCTCACGCCGTTAGTATACATAATATTCACATATCGAGCTATTTGTAAACATTATTCCATTTGTGAGTGAAGGGAATCAAATGACTTCAAATCAAGGTTTTCGAGAACTCAAAACTTTTCTGTGAAAAAGATCTTAAAATTTCATATTTACAGTAACGCTTAAACGCCAGTTACTTAAAAACTGTTCCACATTTTTCACTGAAAATTGTCACTTACAATAAGGTTTTACTCTTCTATAACATTCTTAAAGTAAAATTTCGGTTCTGCTATTAGTAGACCGGGAAATTAAGAAAATTAAAAAAATACCATGGCGAGGATAGATGGCAGCTAGCAAAAATATGTGGCAAAACCAAAAAGCTAGGTAAGACCAAAGAAAGAAAAAAAAACTATCTAATACGAGAAAGGCCAATAACATACAGTGTACCATTCTGTACCTGCACTAGTTTCTATTACCGTGGTATCCCTAACGGTTTTAAATCTTATTACTTCTTGTTCTTACGAATCGTCCTGCTACTCGACACTTCTCTAGCGTAGTGATATGAGTAAGTTAAATCTGAGGATCTGAATTTGGGTATCGCAGTGGAAATAAATTATTGCTAATTGAAAAAAATTGCAAATTTATGTGGTTGTTTAATGTAGCGGGACAGTTAAAAAATGCGAGAGAGTATGTGCTTTTGAAGTTTTCAAGTTTTTTTGACATTTCTCTTACGTCGTTAATATTTACATTCGTTGCGATTTGTTCACATTATTGATTTTGTGAGTCCAGGGGCGTCAAATAATGTCTGAAAAAGTTTCTCGAAAAATCAAAAATTTTCCATGAAAACGAACTCAAAATCCGCATTTTAAGAATCGAACCAATGTCATTATCTCAAAAACGATTGAAATTTTTTCTTCAAACTTTTCGTGCAGATAATTCTAAAGGCACTGTGTAAGATGACATATAATCCATTTTACTGAATTCTTCCGTTTTTTTTAGTTTCGCAAATGTATTTTCTTTGAAATATCTTTCTCGCCGCTAATAAGGCATTTCCAGCGATTCTTGTACATTGTTACGTTTGTGAGTAGAAGAGCTTATACGCCGTAATTTTTTTTTAAACTACACATTTTTCTGTGAAGAAGAACTACAAATTTTGCTTTTCCAGTAACACATAACCGACATTTTCGTAAAAATGACTCCATGTTTTTCAATGAAAATGTACATATGGAACCAAGTTTGTCCGGCTCACTACTCTTCTGTAATATTCTAAAGATGCAAGTGGATGCAAAAAACAAAAGAAAAGAACAAAATGACGTTTACGTCATCTTATACTGCACATTTATCACTATTCCTACCGAAAGTTTAATGAAATTTTTATTTCGTTATCAAGATCTTCTTTTTGAGATCTTTTTATTTTTTTATTTTTTTTTATTTTGCACATATTTCATTTGATATGTCATTAAAACTAGTAAAATTTTCAATAAATATGAGCGACCTTAATTTAAGAACTTATTATGAAGAATAAATTTCAAATGAATAAATAATCTTTAAATTCCATTTTGTAGACATAGGATGACGCCGAAAAATTCAAACTTTTGCCTTCAGAGTTAAAAGTCAAATTCGCATCTATGTCACAATTGTAAGTGAATTTTACTCCACTCTTACATAGCGTTTAAAGACAAAATTTAATCATTTTTTTAAATTGAAAATGTTGCAGAGGTTTAATGTAAAAGTTCTCCCAAAACTTAACAAATGTTATTCAAAATCGCCGAGCTTCGAATGAAATGTGATCGAGACGGATTTATTCCGTTTGGAAATAATTCAACGCCTAGTTTAGGTATTAGTGTTGTTTCCAGTCGAAAGACACATTCAGTCAGATGGTCGACCTGATCGTCCATTTGTGTGTCCGTTAGTCTGCCGGTTCTGTCGGTATGTCTCTCCATACGTCTGTCAGTACATTTGTCATGTCCATCCGTTTCCCTACCAGTCGGACTATCCGTCTGAATGTCCGTCTCTCCATCAGTCTGTCCGTACGTCTGTCCAGACAGAGATTGCGACGTAATAAAACTACAATATTAAAGGTAGAATTTTACCTTAAGTGATATTTGTTCCGAGAGGGTTTTCCCTTTATTGAAATCTGTTCCATACAGATAGATTTTGAAATAAAGTCATGTACAATTTTTCGAGAATTTGAGTACTTTTTGAATAATTTTGCGTGAAAGGTCGGGAGAAAAAGTACGTGCTGTTGTATCACCACAAGTTTTAAAGTTTTCCGGACCCACGAATATCTTGATAAAAATTAGAAATTCTGAACATCATAAATGGGAGGCGGATTTTAATGCAATGTCATTTTTTCATTTTAGAACAATGCATTTTAGTATGTACATTAATTTTATGTTATGACAATAGCAAATACCCCAGTTTTATTTGGCATTTTTCGTTGATTTCAACCAATAAATCTTTTTTTCCCTTTTCCCGTCATTTTTAAAGCATTTTTCGTTGGATTCATTGATTTTAATATCATTTTCATGGTACATGCTAAAAAAATATTTACGAGATGTAAAAAATGTTATCCACAATAGCCTATCTATTTCTTCGCTCAGAAATTGTAATGTCAGCCGTTGTAAGTCTATAATCTAAAGTTCCTGTGACGCCTATCAGCGCCATTATCGGGTCCGATGATTTCGGGTCACTAAAGACAGATTTCCTGGTAAAGAACAGAACAAACCAAACGTTTGCGAGCTGACTTCACTTGAAAGAAAGACTCCTCGATTACTCAGTAACATATCCAACAGTTTGAGTTGTTCATCTGACCAGGTTTGGATCAAATTTCTTTGTCTTTTTTCGCTTGTATGGCATTTTAAAAACATTAAGAGAATTTTAAGGATCATTTTTGGCGATTTTTTAGGTCATCATAATCTGCCCACTAATCATAAAGATCTGAATGGATATTTCAGAGAAAAAATGCAGTTGTTTTTGATAAAATTTGGTTTTGTTAGTTCCCATACGCTTAAAAACATTTGGGTTTTTGAAAAAACTATAATTAGGAGGTATTTTCCCCAGACGTCCTCTTTTTGAAGTAAGAAAAACTGTCTGGGTCTTTTTAACAAGAAAGGGCGAAATGTCTTTTTTATTCGGAAGGGGGTATACTTTTAAATGCCACATAGTCTATGATGTACAAAAGTTACTGTGGTTTTTTGAACTTGAGCCCACGTCATCATAACATTTTTTGCTGTATAAATATATGACATTTAACTTCTTTGTCGTCTAACAACGGCCAAAATCGTTAACTGGTACAACGTATTGTATCTGGTGTCGGCTACATATTGTGTTAGTACGATTCTGTTGGTCTTTGGAGTTTTGGGGCGTTTATATTTCGAGCAGGATGCCAAAAAGAAAAGCCATGTTTAATGATATACTAAAAAAAGTTCAAAGTAAGAAAAAACAGAGTTCGAATTGCTGAGAGATATTTCATCATCCAACAAATACTACTGGTGTAAAACGGTGTAAAAGTGGATAAAACAGTAATGTTAAATACGTAGACCTGTAGTGTCGCTGAGAAAGTGATGACATTGATTGAAATATTTATTTTGTCCGTAGTATGTATTTTGTTTTAATAAAAGTAAATTATATTAATAAACATTTTATTTGAAGTGTCCTCTTTTTTATAAGAAATGTCATCTTTTCTCTTGATGGAAATATGGTAGCTCTAAGAGATACTACAAAACTTCTGTGTTAACATACGTATTTAACTAAGATATACGCTGGTGTTTGTGAAAATTGCAACATAAAGAAGGAGCCATACGTTTGCAATGAAGTTAATTCCCCAGATTAGGAATATCACAATATACAAATAATTTCAATTACAGAACTGAACGTCCATTTTGACCTTGAGAAGACGGTGTGAAGCCGCCACGCGCTGCCATCACATCCTCTACATAAATTCAAAGAGAGCCTGGATGTGCTGCTGGGGAACACATCTCCACGCAGTTTCTATGCGTGATCACAAAGCATCGACAGAGTCGGCAGGAGGACCAGAACGAACAAGTTGCCGACCGATCATATCCCAGACATGTTCGATGAGCGACATGTCAGGCGAACGTGTGGGCCAGGGAAGCAGTGGCACCCAGTCGTTTTTTGCCGAATATTTTCACATTCCTCGTCGCAAGAGGTGGGGAATTGTCCTGCTGAACTATGGCATGTGGAGCCGCTTACATGAGGGGCAATGCCTCGGGCTCTAAAATCCCTCTATTGTAGCAGTTGTTGTTCAGATTGCCCTCAAAACGTATGTGGCGTAATCGCACATTGCAATCAATGGTGCTCCAAACCATTACAGTTGCAGTTTTTCCGCTATGGCATAAACATAAAAAAGTTCTTAATCAAAATCACGATAAATAAATAAAGATATTGTCTAGTATCAATACTTTTTATTCAGCTTATGATCGTTTCGATCGCGTAGCGATCATCGTCTGCCTGGCAGAACTTTGTTTTCGGCCCAGAAGCTGCAAGCTTAAGGATGATCGCTACGCGATCGAAACGATCATAAGCTGAATAAAAAGTATTGATACCAGACAATATCTTTATTTATCATAATAAAAAGGTATCTACCTCACCAGCGATCCAATTAAATCAAAATCACGTTAATACCATGTATTTAAGTTCAGTTTGCTCTGTCCTTGGAGTCTGTATAAATTTAGGGAAAATTTTGAACAATTTTTGAGAAAATCGTGTTTTAAAATTGACTCGTATTTCACTCAAATTTGCACGGAACTACTAATATTCTCGAAAAAATGAATTGATATTAATTAAGGAACTAATTGTGAACAACAAATCTCGTAGGAATAAAAAAACGCTAATCTTCGATAATGTACTCGTACGTGAGAGTCCAAGAAATTTAAAGCTTTTGCAATTTTAGAAATTTTAGAGATGATTGTGCCTGTGCCATTTTTATAGGTGTATTTCATTCCATCTTTCCTAGAAATTAAAAAAAAAATAAAGTACTAAAAGAGTGAAAATTCCCCATGGTTTCGTCTGAACCCACTCCTAAATTTCAAAAAAAAAACTTTCAAATTCACAGCGATGAGTAGGGCCAGATTGCTCGAGAATATTAATTATGGGGAAAAAACTAAGAAAAGTTCAGGCGTTAGTGTTTTCAGAGATGGTCATCCTGCCGAAAACAATTTTTTCGGTATAAAGAAAACGCAAAACGTTAATTCTGACTACAGTTCATATCAAAGAATGTCATTTGCTGCAATTAGATGCAAGAGCAGCCTATTTTTACGTTATCGGGAAGTAAGAAGTTCCTATAAACAGAAGGCATTATATTTCAGTAGCTTGTGTATATAAGATTTTAGAATTGTGTTTAAGAAGGCAAAGTCGATGGGAAACTGGTTTAAAGTCGGACGCCTATTGTTGGAACAAGAGGAAGCAAGTCCGGGACTCGCTCGCCGCGCGCGACGCTACACACTGCCGGCGGCGCTGGTCGACGGGGCAGCCGTCGGCATCCATCCGACTTCCGAGCGATTAGATTGCGAACAGACACAGTTTGGCTGGCCTGGCGCTGCGCGCCCGCCACGGCCAGTATCTCTGGCCGCGCGCGCGCCAACGCCAGTGCGCTTGCACGCGGATCCGCACGTGCCGCTGTCACCGCGCCTCGACTCGCCGCGCCGCCTCGCCCACCTCTCGCCCCGCCCGCGCCCCCGGCGCTCCATGCTGCACTATGACTGCCGGTAAGTGACTTCGCCCCCCAAGGGCCGCCGCCTTCGGGGCTAATTCTGCCGAAACGGACTGCAAACATATAGTTCGCTTTTCGCGACCTTAACACACGAAACAATTTGTGGAAGTTTTACGAAAATACAGTTTTTATTAATCCCGACTTGTGAACTCTGCAGAAAGTTAAAAGTGATTATAGTCTTCCAAAAACAAACACTTTTTTAAACAAAACGTTATGTCGTTTTTCCTTTCCAGGTAGCTGCAATACTCGGCTGTATGCGAAATATCCCCGAGTTGAACAAACTTCGTACCATGACTCGAATTATTTCTGAAACTTCGCCAAATTTTGCGTCAAACGTGTTGATTGGATGTTTGAGTAGATTTTCATAGATTTTTTTATATTGGATGCGAAACTAAAAGAATCACACGTCATGTTTCTGTATTTGACACGTTGGCAAACTATGCGAGTGTAATGAGCGGGCGGTCAATCATTGGCCGTTTTCTTATTCTATGTACCGTGAGCAGTTTTGACGTGTTGGATATTATTAAAACACGTGAAGCCAGGGGATTTTATATTCGAAAATATTTTCTTAAAGGCTAAATATGTGTCTTTATATCAATAATGGTAAAACTTTAGATTAATTAATACTCATTAATTAGCATAAAGTTTTCATCATAATTACCACAAAGAATAATAAAATTCTTCAATTTTAGATTCGACTACTAGTGAATTTGTATTACATTATTATTGGCTCAAAATTTATTTTGAAAATTTTATGTACTAGTGTGAGAGCTGTAGATAAAAGACTATTCACGGAGTAACAGTTTGTATTATCCATTTATGAAATATAATTGCCAAGCTTGTTTCTACCTAATACATTGTATTTGTACAAATAATCTGTATTTGTTTCTCTTAACTCTTGATTATGGATTATTATTTTAACATTGTCATATTATTTATTATATATACGCTTCATATTATATTAATTAATACTCATTATTAATATTTTAAATTAAATTGACATATTTATGTAGATGTACTCAACAATATCTTAAAAACTTGACTCTGAACCAAATCCATTTACGCTTCTGTGGATAAGGATACGCAGTTACAGCTTCTGTGGATAAGGACAAAGTCTCGAAACGTCCAAGATACGAAAATAAACGAACAAATACTTAAATAAACTTTTAAAACTCTTTTTATATATTGTATAACTAACATCCTACAGAATGTTGCAGTGCTTAAGACTTTCAAACCTCTAACAAAATTAGTATAGTAAAATTTATTCCTTACATTTCTACATCATGAACTCCCTTTGTCCAGCTTCTCCGGAGTGGCGCTTGCTTATTATATAAAGAGTGCAATGTAGTAATCACGCGGACCGAAAAAGTGCACAACGGGACGTCATCCTCAATTGCAGCATCGCCCTTGATCGCACACGGTTTTCGAAAGGGGGAGTTCTCTGATTTCTCCTCCCCTGAAAACGAACATGAGCTTTCGTAATATTCCTGCCTGGCTATTCACCTACATCAGTATTCATGTGTCATTCATTTCAAGTGTAACAACAGTTCTGTGATACGATATGTCAATTGTTGCGTGCTAATTTAAAAAATGAATTCCTATTGTGTAAAATGATTGCGTTTGAGGTTGTAGGATGCAATCGGACGCAATCGAACATCGTGTATACAACTTTAAACATCTTCCCACAATGCTATTTGTTCTCAGTGGTACTATCGTTGAAATGTCGAATCCTGAATTCAATTACTGTTTTTTAGTTGTATCATATATAATCGTATTTTTGACGAGGAAGGTTACACTCGAGTTCTTAAAAAAGAAGATTTATAAGAACAAAAAGTGAAAATCACACTTTTTTAGTATTTATAAAATCTGTATTTAAATTTTCTGCAATGTGCAATGTTTCTGAAATACGTTTTAGCTACTAAAAGTGAGTGGACATTACAGTTAAAGATTTTAGTCCTTTTTTTACATACAAAAAAAGGAATTTTATTTGTAGTAAATTGTTATTACTACGTTATTTTTCTATTAATAGTATGTTTTATTTTAATTTGCGTTTTATTTTTATTTAATGTCTAAAACATTAAAACCTTATATGAAGTGCAAGGGAGAAGTACAATCTCTTAACGTTTTCTAGAGCTCTTGAATCCCTACACCCATTCTTTTGCTAAACTAACAACAATTTCAAATTTGGATAAGGGTAAAAACAAGTGCATTTGAAAAAAATTGATAGCAATAAATATTCACTCGACGGTAATTAAAACTATAGGTGTCTCAGAATATATGTTACAAAATTCTAGGGCACGTAGGGATCGAAAACCATATATTTTTGGCAATGAACATATAGTTTAAAATTTCATATAACAGAGTTACCTACGTCCCTCCCTGTCTATTTATCCCTAATTACTGGGCAATTTCTTTTGCACAGTTGTTCTGCGGGTCATGTTTTGACGCAGTCAAGGAGTTTTCATATAATTGTTGGACATTTGTGCGTACAGGGTTGTCTAATATTCAGGGGCAAATAACACTTATGTGACTTCGTTATGTGATATACCCTTATACACTATGTGATCAAAAGTATCCGGACACGTGCAAAATGATGTTATGATGTGGTCGTGTTTTTCATACAAGGAGGCTTGCATCCCTTGTTGGTTTGTATGGCACTATCACAGCACACGCTTACGTTGATGTTTTAAACACCTTGCTTCCCTCTGTTGAAGAGCAATTCGATGATGGCGATTGCATCTTTCAACACGATCGAGCACCTGTCTATACTGCACGGCCTGTGGCCTGAGTGATTACATGGCAATAACATCTTTGTTGTTGACTGGCCTGCACAGAGTCTTGACTTGAATCCTATCAAACACCTTTGGGATATTTTGGAACTCTGATTTCGTCCTCACGACCTACATCGATACCTCTCCTCAGTGTAGTACTCCGTGAAGAATGGGCTGCCAGTCCCCATTGAAAGTATGCCTGCGAGAGTGGAAGCTTTTGTGAAGTCTAAGGGGAGCCAACACCCTATTGAATTCCAGTATTACCGATGGAGGGTACTGCGAACTGGTCAATCATTTTCAGTTCCGTGTCCTGATACTTTTGATCACATAGTGTATGGTCATTGACAGAAAATAATCGTTTTTGATCCCTCTACACACCCTAAAAGTTTGTAACACTTATATTCTGAGAGTCTGTTTTTGTTCAATACTTCTTACAGGCATTCTTTTAGATTAAACAGTACAAACTAATGTGTTTATGTAGTTGTTGAAATATATATTATTTTTGTTTTTGATGCTTAATACATATATTTTACTTGGCATTTAAAATTGCTTGATGATTTCATCTAACAATGTTTTCTAAAGAAACTTAGGTACTTGTATTCTGGCAATTGTATATGTGTATATGGAAATACCCCCGCTGGTAGCGAACTAGCCACTATCCTGTGTTCGATTCCCGGATGGAAATGATGTGATGTCAAAAATGAATATCATTTTTTTAGAGCCTTGTCCCAGTTCTCATACCTGGTAGACAACCTGAATGGTTCTCGCCAGTAGATAATGTCAAAGAGACGACGTAAGAGGGTTGTCACCTGCTTTCCACACGTCTTCTGTCAGGCTGGGGCACCCTGGCAGGGCCCTAGTCTTACGAGGCTGTAAAATGTCTTGACCCGAGAGGTTGATGCCGATGGATAACCTCTTTTCCGGCTGCACTGCCTAATGAGATTATTCAAAACCACACTCTGTAGATGGAACTATTAAATTAATTTTATACAAATGGAGAGCATATAAAACATTTTAACGTTCTTTGAGAGGGGAATAGTAATAGTAAAGAAGTAAGATACTTACACGATTCTTGCCCTTAAAACTGAATTAACATTAATTTATGCGTATGTAATGTTGCTTTGAAGTTTCGTTAATATGAAATGTATTACTATAAGAAGATTGTTAGAGCATCGAATGGATGACTCGATGTCAAAGTGGTCTAGAACTCGATGAGTAACGGGTTATTTAACGAGAGCGAGTTAACGTATTAGTGGAATAGAGACTACTGGTCTCAGAGGCGACGTTTTTGGTTTCCTTGTTTTTCATAAATTTGGTACATTTCCTCAAATAAAATAAAAAATACATAATTTGGAAAATAAATATATTTTGTTGAAAGACAAAATAACCCTTTTCAAAACTAACATCTTTGAGAACCAAAATAATAATTTAATTACTCAAAGGACAGAGTACTGTAATACAGTTAATTACACGAAAAATTCATGGATAAGCAATGTTTCCTTCGGATTCAATCCTGCTCAGGTTCTGGAAGGAAGCATTCTACCACAGACAAAAGAACGCTTTTCTAATATAATTGCTCGCATTAATTATTCCGCCAAGTGTCGGTCAATGTTTGAAATTCTCGCATGATAATTAGACTTTTACAAATAATATTGACATGTGGCGTGTCTTCTATCAAACGGAATTAGAACATTAATTACTGAAATACATATATTTATCTCTCTCAAAACAAGCATTGCGGAAACTACGTTACTAGTGGTGCTACAAATAGCACAGACTCTCCCGCAGCAGTTTTCTATGTTCTTTGGTATCGGCTAGCTTCTCGGACTTGTCACATACTCTTGCCAGCTGCCATCTATCACCGACTGAACTACATTTCTTTCTTAATGTTTTGGTTTCATAATAGTACAGCGGAAATATTATTTTAAGAATATTAAAGAACAGTAAAACCTTGCCATAAATGGCAATTTCTTTGACAAATTTGGAGCCGTTTTATGAAAATTGTGTTTAAGTGCTACTGTAAATAAGAAATTTAAACCTCTTTTCAGAGAAAACTATTGAGTTTCTGGTAACTTCATACGAAGTCACTTCAAGTACGTTTAGTAACAATTGCAATAGTGTTTACAAATTGCGGGAAATGTGCAAAATAAAGGCGTGAGAGATCATTCATAAAAATTATATTAGTGTAATGTTTGAAAAACCAAAAAAATACACCGAAATGAACTTTACGTCACATCAAAGAGTGAAATTAACACTATGCCTTCGACAAGTTTGAAGACAAAATTTCTAGCTGTTTTTTGAAAATGGCGTTTGAGCGTTTCTGAAAATGCGGAAGTTTGAGCTAGTTTTCACAAAAAATGGTTGTTTTTTGCGAAACTTTTTATGACATTACTTAAAGCACATGTTCTCATAAATATTATAATGTGAACAAATTGCCGCTAATGTAAATATTAACGACGTGAGAAAATACATTTTGTAATTTTTGAAAAACAAAAGAATAGAGCAATATGGTGTTTATGTCATCTTATAGAGTACATTTAGCACTATCCATACCAAAAGTGTAAAGAAAACATTTGGAGACGTTTTTGAGAAAACCTTGTTTTGTAATTTTTTTAAATTGCACATGTTCATTGATTTGGAATTTTGAAAAAAATGTGCTTTGGGCGGCGGGAATAGATGGCAGCGGGAAAAGAGTTTGATGCAAGTTCGAATAGCTAGCCGAGACCAAAGTAAATAGAAAACGAATTCGGTAAAGTCATTCTGTAGTACCAATAGTTCAACTAACTGAATGTGCGTTTTGTCTAACTGAAAACACTTTAAAGACCCTTTCTGAATGCGATTTTGTTAATTCCATAATTAGCTAGTGTAAATTTGAATTACGTATTTTATGGAGAGACGCAAAAAACTTTCAGCACGCCTTTTTTAGATGGACTACATTATTTGAGGGGGGCACCATTAAGGTTTTGAATCGGGACCCCGGAAGGGCTAGATATGCGCACTGCGGCTTGAATATATTCTAGTTGATATTGTGGTTGCAACACTAGGATTGTTTACCTTCTAGCCTTTGTATACCTAATCCTCAATAACGTGGAGACTCCGCACTGAAGTGAGCCTACACGCAGCATGAAGAAGTAAGTACAACTCTGTCTGAGTCCTCGCTGATCACCTGCGCAAAGAGAGCCGGCTCTGTTCCCAGCTATTCACCATTATTATCCTGGTTGGGGCGTCGTCACTTTTCTCGGGCTGACAGGATCCTGTTTATCTATCCTCTTCGCTGTCATCTGTTCTCTTCTATAGAAGAGAACTCCCCGGAGTGTAGTTTTCTTCCTCCTCAGCTACGATGGAGTCCTCTAGTTCCTCGCAACGACGAATTGGAATAAAGAGCGGTGTAGCCGCCACGCAAATCCAGTATGTGCGTCAGAGCGTGCTTGGCTCTCAAATCTCAGAGTTAATTCCACATCGTGTGAGTTGGAAAATCCAATTCGAGCTTACAGACAGAATTCAAATGATTAAATATAGAATGTAAATTTAGAAAAGTAAAAATATAAAGAATGAAAATAAAATAAATGAACCAATGAATAAAGCTGTTATGAATAGAGAAAATGTTCAGATTAGCGACGTACTGGTTAATATCTCACGCACACGTTACTCAGCGAATGTTTCCCTCAATCATGTATTCTTTCCTTCCCTCCTTCTTAATAGTCAGGGATTTTCTTCTCTTTCATATTATGTTGCATATATCTATGATTCACCATATCCTGGTTCTATTCCCACGAATGTACCGTTTGTGCAGGACGCCGAACTTGAAGCCTTTCTGTAATGGAAGATCACTAATGTCTTCTAATTTCTCGTTCGCAGCTGGGTAAGATTTCTCTTTGCTTCTCGATTGGTGGAAATTTGTACTACTCAGGTCAGACCACCGCACAGTGGGACTAGAGGAGGTGAAAGTTGGCAAAAAATTCAAAAGCGAAATATGCTTCAGTAGCTCCATTTCACATAAAGTGTAGAAAAAATTAAACCTACAAGAAACAATTCTCACAAAAGGAAACAATTATTGATACTGAAACATTTACTAAAGTAAAACTACAACCACTTCCAGACCACACAGTTGTGCGTATTATGCAAGCACAGAAAGATGTCTTGACTAATAATGTTTTAGAAAATTCAGGTAAATTGTATTTGTTTAGTAAATGGCAAGTTGATGTATCACATCAATACCAATGTAAGCAGAAATTTATTAAAATTTCCGAATTACTTCTCCGAAGCACCCGATGCAAGTATTTTCATTACATCATTAGTGCCCCTGAAATTTAATTTTAAAAGCGCCAAGTAAAGTAAAAAAATATAATATAGCAAAAAAGACTTTAAATATTTTGCAGACCCATCAGATTTCAATTTGCTCAGGAATTCCCTGCCCTTTCCAAAAATGAGTTTTTCATTTTAAGAGTAATCTTAATCAACTGCAATCGATAAAAAAAGTAAAAACAAAATAACAAACGATGAAACCAGTGAAAGTCTGCCACACTTTGATATTTACGATGTTAAATGGAAAAATCTGTAATGTACTGACCGAAATCAGGCATACTATAAAGCGATGGTATATTTGTGCACTGAAGTCCAAAGACTTTAATGATATTGATAAATCTCCAAGGGAGTCAAAGATAAAATATGAAGTTTAGAATTTCGGTACACAATTCTTGAATTATATTGTTAACATGCATTTTACATGTACATTAAATCAGCTACGAAATAAGATATTCAGATGAAATTGAAGACTCTCATTCATTGACGAACCTAAGCAAGGGTACGGGAGAACTCATGAAAGTAACACTGCCAGTCAATTTTATTCAGTCCAAAATATCAGCAGAAATAATAGTTCATACTGAAGTCATAAAAGTATTTAAAATAATATTACAAAACATACGGACAATTAACACAATTAAGTGAAAAAGCAAAATAAGCCAGCAACATGTTAAAAAAATATAAAGTTTCACCAGAAAAATATCCAGAGAGAAAACTAGCAAGCAAGTGCGTTATAGGCTGTAAATAGCATATGACCCACTGATTTCGGAAATGGAAAAGAGAAAAAAAAGGCATTTGACACAGACGTTACATCAATGTTAATGCCTTCAAGTACAAATTCACTACTTGAAGAAGTGTCACCTGAAAAAAGTTCAGACTCCTAAGTTACGTAATTAAATATTTGAAGGTTAAAAATTTGAAGAAGTCATATTTCAATTTTTTCCAAAACCTTTAAAATTTTCAAAAAATGGATTCATTGCTTTTTATTAAATTTTGTTGTTGGATACTGTGAAGAATGTTTAAGAGAATGATGCAGGTCTTATAACCGTTGAAAATTCTGAATTGCAAAACTTCAAAAATTGTTTGGCGTCTTCCTAGAACATCAATTATAAAGATATAGATTTTTTTCTTAATGAAATCTGTTCCTTAATAAATTTTGAAATAAAGTCATGTACGATTTATCGAAAATTTGAGAACTTTTCACGTAATTGTGCGTGAAAGTATATTGAGAAATGTCATCAAGAAAATTAATGAAGTTTGTATGGTGTAAGTCAAATCTTTCTATAAATGGAACACAATGCTGCTTGCGGTGAGTTTGATCTGGGAAGTGATGCAGCTGTTCGGAGTTTAAATTGGGGAAATCAATCAACCAGTGACCTATTGAAGTGAGATGAATGAAGAGTGATTGGACTTTATGAAGAGGTCATAACTAAATGCGAAGAATCCCTATATTCCCATTGACTAAACGAAAAACAAATCATTGCTGAGTATAGTGACAAATAGAACAATTTTTAATCTAAATGTAGAAACGATTAGACCTATGTAAAGCCTGCGTGCTACGTGGTAAATAATAATGCTTTAAGTTAAAAACTTCGTAACTTCAAATAGCTCAATGCGAATATTTAGTGAAGGCTTGAATTTTCAGCCTAATTATGTCATAATATTCAGTGTAAATCAAATAGAGTTGTGCAGTAGACTATAATTTTACACCTAAGCGTGTTTTTCACACGTAGTCTACGTAGAGATGTAGATGTAGACGAAAACTCGTAGACGACGTAGACAATGCAATCTATGTCGACTATTTAATATTTCACATGAAATAACCCAAAATGGTTGTAATACGTACAGGCTAGTAATAGTAGTAGAACGTTTAAATGCAATATTTAAAATATTATTTTCGATTTATTTCCAATGGAAGTTAAACAATATACCACTCCTAATGAATAAATTACCAACTCCGAAACCGACACTGGTACAACGGTAATTTCGAATACAGTCAAGGGCTGCTGGAACCATACATTTAACAAATTACAAAATATACTTTACAAACGACGGAAATTAAAGAAGACTAGTGAAACACAAGAAAGTCTCCTTCGCTAGGTCAATAAGAACGTTCAAAAAGGATTTGGTAGAAGAGAAAGGTAGTCGTCACGAATACTACGTTTGGGTCTGAACATTGCAAACTATCTGTTGTACATTTTATAGATGGTAAACTCCTTTCCAAATGTGTTCACTGTAAAGTTCCAATATATATATATATATATATATATATATATATATATATATATATATATATATATATATATATATATAAGTCTAAATAAAAAATTATAAAATTCTAGATGCTAAGGATTTTTAAATTAGGAGAATGGTCAGTTTTGCTAAAGAAATTATCATCCTTAAAGATTTATAATTTAGAAACTTCATTGCAGCAAATAGAAGGAAGACAGTTCTAGGAAGAAGCAACAAATTCTATTAAATCATGTACTAATAAATACTAAACTTTACACATTTTTATAAAATGTTTAATATGTATTATTATATATCTTAATATTGTTATTATAACCATTTTGTTTATGTATTGTCGATTATTTTATTTCATTATTATTGTTAAGTTGCTAATTACCTCGTACCTACTCCTTGTACACCTAGTAAAAACGTTAAATGAATGTTTTCTCAACACGCATGAAAAACGATATTCATCGGTATCAGGTAACAATTAATAGTACTTGCTGCAAGAGCGAATCTTGAATTAATAATTATGCAAATGAACCTCGTCAGTTTGCGCAAAACACGGAGCACACAGAAAGCGTAAATTCTGTAAGATAGAAGAATCTAACCCTTCTAAGCGTGACATCACAAAAATTGTCACCATCACCAAGGGTTGAAATATAGTTGGCATTAGTAGTATCGATTAATACCGAACATCCAAAATTTCACTAGAATGTCCAAAAATATATTATCCTATAGATTACGGTGTGAAGAACGTTTCTTTGATGCTTTTGGCCTCAAAATTTTCGTTTTTAAAGCCCTAGAATGCTTCATTTAGGAGTTATTTAAGGGTATAGCTGACAGAGTGCTGCGGGTGCATTTGACATGAATATTTAGATGCATTTTTTTTTAAACAAACCCTTCATATTTTTAACGACAATGTGCAATTCGTCACATCTCCGTGAAATTCTCTTTTTTAAGAGACCTCATATATAAAGGTTGCGTCTGATAGGCGCAAAAGGTATGTACTACTGAAATAATATATTAGATGATACTCTTTTGGGTGTGATCCAATTCAATATGTGATACCTACCAATTGTTTTCAATAAATTGAAACCTAATTACAATTTAATGTTGGATTTATGGGGGGATGGCATAATCTTCGCGGTGTCACTGCCCCACGAAAATAATAGATTACTCTTGTTTACCTTGATTAGCAGTATCCACGCAGCCTACAATATCTACGCGATGCTTATGCGTAGACAAAGACTATGGTATTTTACGCGTAAACGCACATCACTAAGCACAATATTAATATATATTGCAGAATAGATATGATTTTTGAAAATTCAGTTTTCAGAGAAAATCGTATGCCATCTTTATACGCGTATTTCATTATATTGTACCAGAAACAGAAAGAACTAGTGGAACAACAGAATGGCACAGACTTTCTCGTAGTAAAGTTTTTTTCTCGTAGTAAAATTTCCTTTGTGTGGGCTAGTTTCACGGTCTTGCACCACTCTCTTGCCAACTATCTATCGCCGTCCAAAATACATTTTTTGAAGTTTTCTCCATATGAAGCACTTTCACTCACAAATGCTATAGTTTTTACAAATCGCTGTAAATGTACAGATTAACGGAGTGAGAGTTATTTTAAAAAAATTATATTTGTGTATTTTTTTTTTATAAACGATATTCCACAATGACCTTTATGGCTTATTAAACAGTGCAATTAGCTCTATCCATTGGAAAAGTGTGAAGAAACATTTGGAGCCATTTTTGTGAAAATGGCGTTTGAGCGTTTCTGAAAGGTATTTTTCGATGCAGAATTTGCCACTAACATATATATTAACGATGTAAGAAGCTAGTAAAACAATAAATTTTTGTAATTTTTGAAAAAATAAAAGAATAGATCAATATGGCGCTTATGTCATTTCATAGAGTATATTTGAGGCGTTCAGAAACAAACACGATTAACACCAACAAATGAAAATTTTCAGCATTTACAGTTTTTCATCTATAAGAAAGCTTATAATTTTTCGAGCTTATTTCGAATAAACTCATTCATTTTTTTACAATTAAGGGTATTTTTCAGCACTTTATTAGTATAGTTCAAATATTGAATGTCTCTCTGTCCCAAAAAAAGGCACTTTACATGGATTTAGTTACATTGCCAACTGAAAGGTACAGACGAATTGTGAATTTTTTTGACATACTAAACTGAATGGTTTCAAAATAAGTTATTGTATAAAACAAATACGCCAAAAACAAAACATTTTACTAGTAAAAGTTATCAGTAATTAAACAATACTTAAAATAAAATTAAAAATGCCTGAAATGCAAATTAAAATGTTTATTGCCTCTCTTCTGCGCAAGTAATGCAAGATAGTCATCACTGGCAGGCACTCTACTATTAAGAAGTCGAAAAATTAAGATTTAAAAAAATGTACTTTGAACGGCGATAGATGGCAGCTGGGAAGAGTATGTGGCAAGACCGAATAGTCCGCCGAGACCAATGGAGATGAATGGAGGGAAAGTGAGTGCCATTCTGTAGCACCGGTAGTTAAACTAGTGATGTTACAAATGGCACAGACTTTACCGTATTAGTTTTCTATTTCCTTTGGTCTCGGCAAGCTATTCGGACTTGCAGCTTACTCTTACCAGCTATCGCCGCCAAAAGTATATTTTTTTGATTTATTTTTTAATTTCTCAATTCTTCTGTTTCCTAATAGTAGAACGGAAATATTATGGCGTTTAAGCCGAACTGTAAATTCGAAATTTGAAGATCTTTTTCTTAGAAACTTTTTGAGTTTACGAAAAACTTTATAAGAAAACATTTAACGCACATTAACTCACAAACACAATTGTGTTTACAAATTGGTGGAAATGTGCAAATTAACGGCGTGAGGGATCATCCAAAAAAATTACATTTGTATCATTTTAGAAAAAACAAAAAATACCTCAAAACGAACTTTACATCATACTAAACAGTGCAATTAGCACTATCCCTTGGAAAAGTTTGAAGACAAAATTTGGAGCCGTTTTTGAGAAAATGGCATTTGAACGTTTCTGAAAAAAGAAATTGTACGTTTTCACAGAAAATAGTTGCTTTTGAGAAACTTTGTATGACTTCATTTAAATCGCATTTACTCATAAATATAATAATGTGAACAAATCGCGGCTAGTATAAATATTAACGACGTATGAGAGACGTCACAAATATTACACTTTTGTACGTTTTTATAATATAAAAGTTTAAATGAAAGTGTAGCTTTACTATGCGCATGTTCTATTGAACTCTCCT
>BOPP01000020.1:751022-774563 GCA_017312745.1 Gryllus bimaculatus
CTAATAGTTCAACTAAACTGACTGTGCGTTTTGTCTACTGATAACACTTTAATAGACCTTTTGAATGCGATTTGTTAATTCCCATAATTAAGTAGTGTAAATTTGAATTACGGTATTTTAATGGAGAGACGCAAAAAACTTAGCTCGCCCTTTTTAGGATGGACTACATTATTTGAGGGGGGTACCATTAAGGTGTGAATTCGGGACTCCGGGAAGGGCTAGATATGCGCACTGTCGGCTTGAATATATGTCTAGTTGATATTGTGGTTGCACACTAGGATGTTTACCTTCTAGCCTTTGTAACCCTAATCTCAATAACGTGAGACTGCGACTGAAGTGAGGCTACCACGCTACATGAAGATAAGTACAACTCTGTCGAGTCTCGTGTCCTGCGCAAGAGATAGCGCTCTGGTTCCAGTTATTCACATTATATCCTGTTGGGGTCGTCCTTTTCTCGGCTGACGGATCGTGTTTATTCTCCTCTTCGCTGTCATTGTTACTTCATAGAAGAAACTCCCAGGAGTGTAGTTTTCTTCCTCATCAGCTACGATGGAGTCTGATAGTTCCTCCAACGACGAATTGAATAAAGAGCGGTGTGCCGCACCAATATCGTATGTGCGTTCAGAGCGTGCTTTGGCTTCAAATTCAAAGTTAATTCCACATCGGTGAGTTGAATCCAATTCGAGCTTACAGAACAGATTCAAATGATTAAATAATAGAAGTGTAAATTTAGAAAATAAAAATAAAAGAATGAAAATAAAATAAATGAATCCAAGTGAATAAGCTGTTATGATAGAGGAAATGTTCAGATTAGCAGTACTGGTTTAATATCTCACGCAACGACGTACTTGCACGAATGTTTCCCTCAATAATGTATTTCTCATAATGATAAGAATTGTACCTCAGAAATTAGCCTTCTTAATAGTCAGGGATTTTCTGTCTCTTTATATATAATTTTCGCATATAGTTATGATTCACAGTCTCTGGTGTCTATTCGCCGGACGAATGTAGTTTGTGCAGGACGCGACTTGAGCCTTTGTTAATGGAAGATCACTAATGTTTCTATTTATCGTTGCGCAGCTGTAGATTTCTCTTTGCTTCTAGATTGGTGGAATTCTGTACTACTCAGTAGACCGACCGCACAGTGGGACTAGAGGAGGTGAAAGTTGGAAAAATTCAAAAAGTGCGAAATATGCTTGTTAGCTCATTTACATATAGTGTAGACAAGATTAAACGCTACAAGAAACAATTCTCACAAAAGGAAACAATTATTGATACTGAAACATTTAACTAACGTAAAACTACAACACTTCCAGACCACACAGTTGTGCGTATTTATGCAAGCACAGATAAGATGTCTTGACTAATAATGTTTTTAGAAAATTCAGGTATGGTATTTGTTTAGTCAATGGCAATCTGATGGTATATCAATCAATACAATTAAGCAGAAATTTATTAAAAATCCCGAATTACTTCTCCGAAGCACACGATGCCAAGTATTTTTCATTCATCATTAGTGCCCATGAAATTAATTTAAAAGCGCCAAGTAAAGTAAAAAAATATAATATAGCAAAAAGACTTAAATATTTGCAGACCTAGATTCAATTTGCTCAGGAATTCGCCTAGCCTTTCCAAAAATGAGGTTTTTCATTTTAAGAGTAATTCTTAATCAACGAGAAATCGATAAAAAAAGGTAAAAACAAATAACAACGATGAATACAGTGAAAGTCTCACATTCTTTGATTATTTAATCGATGTTTATGGAAAAATCTGTAATGTACTGACCGAAATCGGCATACATAGAAGCGATGGTATATTGTGCACTGAAGTGCAAAGACTTAATGAATATTGATATAAATTCCAAGGGAGTCACAAGATAACAATATGAAGTTTAAGAATTCGGTACACAATTCTTGAATTATATTGTTAACATTGCATTTAGATGTAATTAAATAGCTACGAAATAAGATTTGCACATGAAATTGAAGATCTCATTATTGCGAACCTAAGCAAGGGTACGGGAGAACTCATGAAAGTAACACTGCATCATTTATTCATCAAAATATCAGCAGAAATAATATTCATACGAAGTATAAAAGTATTTAAAATAATATTCAAAAATATGGACATTAAATATGAAAAAGCAAAATAAGCCAGCAACAATGTTAAAAAAATAATCCAGTTTTCAACCAGTAAAAAATTATCAGAGAGAAAACTAGCAAGCAATGCGTCTAGGCTGTAATGCAATATGACACTGATTTGAATTCGGAAAAGAGAAAAAAAGGCATTTGACACAGACGTTACAGGTCAATTGTTAACGCTTGAGTACACATTCCACTACTTGAGAAGTGTCACCGAAAAAAAGTCAGACTCCTAGATACGTAATTAATATTTATAGGTTAAAAATTTGAAAGAAGTATTATTTTCACTTTTTTCCAACCTTTAAAATTTTTCAAAAAATGAATTCATTCATTTTATTAATTTGTGTTGGATATGTGAAAATGTTAAGAGAAGATGCGGTCTTATAACGTTGCAAATTGAATTGCAAACTCAAAAATTGTTTTTGCGTCTTTCCCTAGAACATCATTATAAAAGATATAAGATTTTTTTCTTAATGAAATTGTTCTTAATTAAATTTTGAAATAAATTCATGGTAAGGATTTATCGGAAATTTTGAGAACTTTCACGTATTGTGCGTGAAAAGTATATTGAGAAATGTATCAGAAATTAAATGAAGTTTGTCTGGTGTAAGCGAAGATCTTTCTATAAATGGAACATGCTGCTTGCGGTGAGTTTGATCTGGGAATGATGGCAGCTGTTCGGGTTTAAAATTGGGGAAATCAATCAACCGGACTAGTGAATCGTGAGCATGAATGAAGATATTGCTTTATTGAAGAGTCAAACTAATGCAGATCTATATTCCATGACTAATAGAAAACAAATATTGTGAGTCATAGTGACAAATGAATCAAGTTTTTAATCTGAAATTGTAGAAACGATTAGAACATATGTAAAGCCTGCGTTGCCTAGTGTAAATATATTGCTTTAAGTTTAGAAAACTTCGTAAACTCAAATAGCTTCAATGCGAATATTTAGTGAAGGCTGAATTTCAGCCTAATTATGTTCTCTAATATTTCAGTTAAATTCAATAGATGTTGGTGCAGTAAGACTATACATTTTTACACCTAAGCGTGTTTTTCACACGTAGTCCTACGTAAGAGATGGTAGATGTAGACAAAACTGTAGAACGACGTAGACATATGCAATCTATGTCAGGATAGTTAATATTTCACAGATAATAACCCAAATGGTTGTAATACGTAAGGCTAGTAATAGTATAGACGTTTAAATGCAATATTAAAATATTATTTCGATTTATTTCCAATGGAAGTTAAACAAATACATCCTACTGAATAAATTCCCAACTCCGAAACGACCTGGTACAACGGTAATTTCGAATACAGTCAAGGGCTGCTGGAACAAATACATTTAAAAATTACAAATATACTTTACAAACGACAGGAAATTATAAGAAGACTAGTGATGACACAAGAAAGTCTCTTGCTAGGTCAATAAGAAGTCAAAAAGGATTTGGTAGATCAGAGAAAGGTAGTCGTTCAGCGAATACTTTACGTTTGGTTGAACTGGCAATATCTGTTGTACTTTATAGATGGTAAACTCCTTCAAATGTGTTCACTGTAAAGTCCATATATATATATCTATATATATATATATATATATATAGTATAATTATAATTATATATATATAAAGTTCTAAATAAAAATTATAAAATTCTAGATGCTAAGGATTTAAATAGGAAGAATGGTCATTTTTGCTAAAGAAATACATCCTTTAAAGATTTATAATATAGAAACTTCATTGCGCAAATACGGAAGACAGTTCTAGGAAGAAGCAAATTCTATTAAGTCATGTACTAATAAATACTAAAACTTTTACCATTTTTATAAAAAATGTTATTAATATGTATTATTCATATTATTTAATATTGTTATTATAACCATTTTGTTCTGTATGTCGATTATTTATTTCTCATATTGTAAGTTGCTTCTAATTACCTTCGTAACTAAACTCTTGTACACTGTAAAAGTTAAACTGAATTTTCTCAACACGCATAAAAAGATATCATCGGTATAAGTAACAATTAAATAAGTAGTGTGCAAGAGCGAATTTGAAATATAATTTGCAATTAAACTCGTCAGTTGCGCAAAACACGAGCACACAGAAAGCGTAATTCTGTAAGTAGAGGAATCTAACCCTTCTAAGCGTGACATCAAAAAATTGTCACCATCACCAAGTGGTTGAAATTCGTTGGCATAGTAGTGACGATTAATAGGAACATCCAAAATTTCACTAGATAATGTGCGCAACACATATATTATCCTATAGATTACGGTGTGAAGAACGTTTCTTGATGCTTTTGGTTCTCCAAAATTTGGTTTTTTAAGCCTAGAAGCTTCATTTAGGACGTATTTAACGGTATAGTCGACAGAGTTGCGGGGTGCATTTGATCATGAAGAATTTAGATGCATTTTTAAAACAAACACCGTATATTTGACGAAATGTGCAATCGTCACATCTCGTGAAATTCTCTTTTTTAGAGGACTCATATATAAGGTTGCGTCTGATAGGCGGACAAGGTATGACACTGAAATAATAGATTAGATGAACTCTTTTGGTGGTGATCCAATTTTCAAATGTGATACTTACATTGTTTTCAATTAAGCTTGAACTAATTACAATTTATGTTGGATTTAATGGGGGGGATGTCAATATATCTTCGCGTGTCACTGCCGCACGAAACTAATAGATTCTCTTTGTTTTTACTGATTAGCAGTATCACGCAGCTACATATTTAACGTCGATGCTATGCCGTAGAAAAGACTATGGTATTTTACGCGTAAACGCACATCACTCAAGCACAATACTTAAGTTCCCAGTATAGTATGGCAAAGAATAGATATATTTTGAAAAATTTCAGTTTTCAGAGAAAATTGAACTGCTCTTGGGTTGGATGGTAAAGTTACTATTTTGTAAGCAATGAGAAAAATAAATAATCTGCGTGTTTATTTATGATACAGTAAGTTTTCTTCCTAATAAACTCAGGAACGCGAAAATGCTCTAGTTTTCAAATGTTGTAATATCGCGTTTTTAATGTAATGTATACCTACGTTCTATCTATTTATTACTTTATCACTATTCATTCATTTTTAGTTAAAAAATGAAGGCGATAGAATCTGCAACTCAAGAAAACTGCGCAGATGACTTCTCCCCCGAGTCCCATTAGAGTTTTATACTGGGTTTTTTTACTATAATTATCATAAAAATAATTCCATTTGAACGTGAATTTAGATATTTTAATAAATAGAAACTTGAAATTCAGAAGATGAAAATCAAGCAAAGGATATGCAGGGGACAAACTTCTGCCACATACTAGTTGGGCTGGGAATCTCATTGAAGTAGTGGGTGTGATGATCCAGTGTCAGGCCCGAAAGATAAGGACTGAGAAATAAAATGTAAAAATGGAGGGAGTGAAGATGAAAGAAAAAAGTGAAACACTATAAAAACATTTAGAAAACTGTTTCTTGTAAATTTAGGAATCGATGGAGTGTATTTGCTGCAGTTCAGTCCCTTATCTTTTAGTTACGAATAGGTATAGCTTATTCTCACATATTGTCACGCCAGTAAGCGAAGTGTAAGTGAGACCGAGAGTCTTTATAGTCATGGTAGTGTCGTTGTTCTCGTTGTGCAGGTTGTTCACTAGGTCAATAGAATTTTCGTTGCCCTATACAAAACATTAAATCGAAACAAATTTTCGGAACAAATCCTACTGACCATGAAAAATCACGTATTTTGACGAAACTACGCTGAAAGAAAAGAGGTAACTTATTGCGTATGTTAATGGATCCGGCTATCTAATTCTTATAAATAGTGTGTGTATCGTCTTGCTGATGGCATGGGTGGGTAAAATATTCTGTCATATTATAGAGCTCACTAGCAAAGGGAAGTGACAGTGGGCAGCATATCGGAATGCGGTGTAGTATAGTTAGAAAAGAATTCGCAAGCGCTTTCCTTCGAGAGAGTATTGCCAGCGCCTGAGACCCGCGATTCCTATTATATATTTTTATGTCGTGATTTATTTGATGTAGAGAAAAGTGCATACTAATGTTTAAGGATGTTCGTCGTTTGCTTCAAAAAAGATTTCTTGTTGGCCCCAAGCACAGAAATGGAATTAACAATGGGAAACATGTATTGAATATTCGTGTAAATGCATCAGATGAAAAATATATTGAAACACAGGGGACTTCTTTGTCTCGCTACACAGAATCTGTTAGAATGATGAAATATATTTTTTTACAAGTTTGTCTCCACAAATCATCACTTTTCACGAAACGAACATTAAATGTTGAATAACTTCCGTGCTTGACGGCGGTCGATAAAATGGTATTGGAACTTTTATTTTTAATTCGTTTGTACGCTACCAGAACTTCGGTCCAGAACTGCTATATTATAAATTGAAAATTTACCTCCACATCTTCATCTTTGAAAAAATTGAACATTAACAGATATTGGAACTAATTTCGTGTGTTGACGGGGACAGAAAAGTATATTGAACATTAGAATTCTTGGTCGATATCCCAGAGTTCTGTCGAACTGATGAAATATAATTTGAACTTTTTTCTCGCCAATATCACTTCAGACTAGTATTCCACAGAGGCTTAGACTTTCCCGTATTAGTTTTTTATTTATTTTATTATCAGCTGCATTCGACAAGTAACATTTTTTAACATTTTTAATTTTAGAAGAATAAAGGCATGTATTGGTGCGCAATTTTGCCCACAGAAAACTCTAATAGCCAGGCTTGTTACAAAAATGTGATAAATATTGTCTCTATTACAAAATCGGATCAATTACAATACGTTACTTTTTCACGAAGAAAGAACGAGAAAGGTAATAATACTGAGAGGGCGGAAATTAATTTTGCCTCCTCCACTCTGAAAAACTCCATCCCGAAAAACTGGATGCACCCTGAGATCGATATAAATTATTCGAAAAAAAAATGATAAATATTTGAATGCATTCCTTCTTGTTCTTCTTGTACTCATGGAGTAATACAGCGGATCACGGGGGGATGGGCGATATGGAAATTCCACCCCCAAAAAAATTCAGTAACTATAATTTTAAATTTTCCGATTTCAATACCTAGTGTGCTACAAAAGGACAAACGCCCGGTATTTTCGACACAATTACGCGAAAACTACTAAATTTTTTCTACAAGTGGTTATTGGACCTCATTTAAAATCTTCTTTAGAACAGATTTCATTAAGAAAAAATCTCATCTCCAGATTTTAAACTTTTTACTTTAAACTTTTGCAATTTCAAAAATCAGGGGTTTTACAACTGAGACATACATTATCTAAATTCTCACAGTGATTTAACAAAAAATTATGGAGCCATTTTTTTTACAATAATTTCATAAAAATCATCAAATTATTTTGAAAAATGTCTTTGGTATAAAGTATCCAAATTAAAAAAACGGTTCAAATTCCATGGGCTTGCGACTTCAGCCGAATCGATTGGAGAAACTTAAATTTAGGAGAAACGGTTTAGCTCTGCGTTTCACAGACGCACAGACAGGTTTTGCCGTCATCGTCGATTTTCGCCTATCAAGGACCAAAAAATGGATCTGGAACGACTAAGTGTGAGAGGGTTTCCACTTAAGTATAGCAGTAGATTTATCCACTTGTTTTCGTTACGAGTTCTGTAATGTAAGTGGTTCGCTGCTGAAAATTGTGCGTTTTTCGCGCACCATTACATAATCTTCTCTCTACTCCGTAAAAATATTTTGGAATAATATTAAGCGACGCTAAATAGTATCGAGCATGAGCTAAGTCTAGTCTGAAATATCAGCGTAATGTTTATATGACACATTTCGTTAGCCAAAACTTTTGGATAAAATTTATTTAATTTCTCGCTTACACTCACTCAAAGTGGGGCATTTGTATACTATCTTAGGAAGGGAAATGTAATAACTATGTGGGGATTTTGATGAACAAAACATCATTAAATAAGATAATAAATACCTTAAATGTTTTTTAAAATGCTCTAAAAAGCAAAGACAGTGACAAATAGTGTGTGAGAGAATGGATATGTTACTGATGTAATGCGCAGTTGCAATCGAGGGGGGGCATGCCATCGCCAAAAGCCAGAGAGAAAAAAATGGTAAAAGTGCAGGAAAATAAAAATGAGACGCAAGAAAAATTTGTAGAACGTCTTAAATTATCGAAAAAATAACTCGCGTATGTCTTAGACCTTAGATACAATGGGAATTTTGATTCTCAGCTGTATTTTAACCAGTGGTGGAGGGTGCTATTGGAAATTGCTTCGACTGTTCTCCAGAAGCTGTTGACAGCTAGATATATTTTTTTACTTCCGTTGACAAGCGGTGCGTAGCGTCGCGACTTTCGACATTATGGGAGTGTGTCGATGCAAATCTGGAAAACTGTGTGTGGGATAGAGATCTCTCTAGCTGCTCAAGCGAGTGATCGTAACGCCTGAGACATTTCCCGCAATTACAGTAATGCCGAAAATAAAAGAATAGGCAAGGATCGCCTTAAAATGCACTGAGACGCGCGGTAAGAATAGTAGTAAGATGTGGCAGAAATATCGATTAAAAGAATAGAGATAGAAAAGAGAAATATTTTAATAAAAAATGTAGAAGAGAGGCTTGAAACATATTTTGTGAATCTGTCGGCTTTCTTCCTTCCTGAACAGTTATCGTATGTAAGCGAAATTGAAATTGTAATCGATAGTTCATGGTATTTTTTATTGTAAATTCTATCTTGTATCATAGAATGAAAAATGTAACACTTAATCTTTTGTGGATATTGCAGCATATTCTAATTTTGTTAAAAGCCTTTTATGATAATAATTTATTCTTATATACATTTTATACAATCACATACAAATTTAACCATCGCCAAAAATTTCTTTGGATCTGGCCCTCAAGTAATATAAGTAGTATAGGGGGAAATAATGTAATGCTCGGAAGTGATTTCGAATTAACGGAAATAACGTTTTAAGGTCTGTTACTTTTATTTATTTATTCTATTATTTTTAATTTTATTTAGTTTAGATTATTTATTTATTTATTTATTTATTTTTTTATTTATTTATTTATTTATTATTTATTTATTTTATTTATTTATTTTTTATTATTTATTTATTATTGTATGTATTTATTATTTATTTTTATTATTTATTTATTATTTATTTATTTATTATTTATCTATTATTTATTTATTTATTATATTTTTTTTTATTTATTTATTTATTTATTTATTTTTTATTTTTTTATTATTTTATTTATGTATTATTATTTATTTATTTATTTATTTATTTATTTATTTATTCATTATTTATTATTTATTTTTTTCCTTTTTTTCCCAAAACATCTGTTCGTCCGTCTGCGAACATCATTGCCCGTAAAACATTCATAGGTGTTTTTCAAAATGAATGTATCGCATTTGATTTGTCCCAATTCAATACCCTGCGATTAAGAAAAGAATTGTTTAATTTTTTTAGTACTTTACTTGCAGCTCCGGGACAATTTAACAATTTTCTCAAAAATTAGGTGGCTCAGGCCTTCAATTGATGTCACTGGATGACCTCTGCCCAGGAGGTCAGTGGATTCGTGTCTCAAAGGTGGGAGCATTTTCGACACTTTAACTACAGAGCTAGGTCGAATTTAGCCGTTTTCTGTGCGTGTTTCCAATCAACACAAGGCGAATGCCGGTGAGGAGCGGATCCAGACGATAATTTCGGGGATGTAGGGCATTATAGATTTTTGTTAAATCATAAACATATTTATTATATTATATATTATTTTGTAGTGCATAGGTACTGTACAATATTATTTTTAAATAATCCTAACAACCAGTGCCGCAGAGGAGGCCAGTCGAGAGATTAGAGCTTGCCCCGACTAGGGCGCTGCCCCGTTTGTATATGATACCTGGTTGAGGAATCCTTTGCAAGCCGATGGGTAGGTCGGCGCCGGTCTGGATATCCAGCTGGGTAAGATCAGCGCAACTATCACGATAAAAGTATACACTACACCTACTAATGACCTTGGCAGCTGACGCGCCCAGAATCACTAATCAATCAAAAAAAATGTTTCCAATTTTTTTTTCTTCAAATTTATTGCAATATAGAGTGAAACACATAAAGATGGCGTAGATTCGATTTTTACTTTTAACGCTAAATTTTCGAAAATTATAAAAATTTGAATTCTTTTCGGCGTCTTCCTAAAACTACAGTATTGATGTTAGAGATTTTTCTTCAAATGCTCTTTGTTCTTCGTAATTAGTTATTTAAATAATGCCGTATGATTTTTTTAGTAGTAGTAGTAGTAGTAGTAGTAGTAGTAGTAGTAGTGGTAGTGGTAGTGGTAGTGGTAGTGGTAGTGGTAGTGGTAGTAGCAGGAGCAGTAGCAGCAGCAGCAGCAGTAGCAGTAGCAGTAGCAGTAGATAATAGTATCCGCGTCGTAATTTTTACATCAGCAGCGTTTTGTATGCATGATTATATTTGTGAGTACATGTGCTTCAAATTATGTTTTATAAAGTTTCTCGAAAACACAAATCATTTCTATTACAATGGCCTCAAAATTTGCATTTTCAGAAACGCCCAAACGACATTTTCACAAAAACAGCTCCAAAAATGTTAATATAAATTTCTGTAGGGGCAGGTTTTAATCTTCTTTAATATCCTTAAGTTATATTTAATTTTACCATTAGGAGACCGACAAAAAAAAGAAAATGTGAGAAAGAGGTTCTTTAGTCGGCAATAGCTTGTAACTGCGAAGAGGTGGGGAATAACCGAAAAGCTAGCCTACACTAAAGTGATTAAAAAACTAACTAGTTGGCAAAAGTCTGTGCCATTCTGTAGCATCACTAGTTATGTTTCACTTTTGAGAATTCAAGAATGAGATCGAAAGTAGAAAGAATGTAGAACGCGACTTGAACTGGAGTCAGTGGTATTCTGAAGTGTGGTGTTAGGAGTTGTTTGACACCTGGAAATGTAATTTGAGACTGATATATATGTTGTCAGATCAAGCGCTCGAAAGTATATGGTATACTGTTAACTATTTTGCTTCTAGCTTTAAATGTGTTTTTTATGTGGAAGTCGCAATAGATCAATGTTGTCCCGTGCAGAAAGGTTTCTGTATTGTACGGTGATTGTGTCTCCGTGTATTTGGCGTTCCGTGGCATTCAATCCAAGCAGTGCTGCGCTGCTCAATATGGCTGAGACAAAAGTCAAGTGATGAGCCGTGAGTGTGAAACCTAATCATAAATCATTATGTAATCCATTTAACTCAGGGTAATTTTTCCCATAAACGTGAAACATGCTTTACTGAACTGAGAATGTGTAAAATAGTTCTGACGGATATTGTACGAAGGTAGTGCGTAGTCGGTGGTGGGCATTTTGACAGGAGTGTTTATCTCTGTTTTGACAGTATTCCAATCATGTTATTATAAACCTATGCTAGTATTAAATGGATTAAATCAGGTGAGGAGAATGAAGAGTCTATAAGTGTATAATGTTTAGAATATTTATTTTAACATTTAAACATATCAGGACTTAACCTCAGACTTGTGTTCTTGTAGATAGTGATGGAGGATAGTGTCAGCGTGAAATCAAACGATTCTGTGGCTACAAGCGATGAATACGAATTCGTAAATGGATGTTCTGCCACAAAAGGACTAATAACCATCGGTGAGCAACCCCTGTTGAAAATTGCAAATAATGGCAATCTTGATGATCTGAGGAAATCATTGAGAGAAGTTTTGAGTGAAGACTGTAATAGTGCTTCAAAAATGGAAAATAATTCTGTTAAACATGTGCCAGTGACACAAACTGTTAAGAAGGTTGGGCAAAGTAAATTTTATGATACTGAAAGTAGTAAGCCTATTGTTTCACCCATAAAAGACTCTGAGAAAAAGGATGAAATGAAGACTGAAAATGAAGAATATGAGGAGGAAGGTAATAATAATAAAACTAATAATATAAGTATGCCAATTTAATTCTGTTTTACATCAGTCATTTTCAATATTTTAAGTGTTAAATGTCTCAGTTCCAGATGTACAACAAGAATGTACAATATTTAGTGGTGTGACATACTTAGGTGCTGCTGCTATAAATGCACCTAAAAGTGAAGTTGAGATTCAACGCAACATGGGCATTCTTAATGAACAATCATCTGACCAGGGTATTAAAGTATCAGTGTCTGTTCCCAGTTCCTCAGATGGTACTGTTGTGTAAGTCTATCCCTATTGTCATGATAATTTCATTAATGGCATTGAATGTTTTGTGAAATTATTTGTTGTCATCTTTTCAGTTTATATGATGCTATATCCAATTCTGTAATGGCCCGCTATGAGATTCATCGTATCTTATTTTATGCTCGAGGTACTGCTGGTTCAAGAGAAGCATCTTGTTTTGCTTTTACATGGTCTCATGGAGATACTCAAGAATCAGCTATTTTTCAGTGTCATGTCTTCCGTTGTGATATTCCTGAAGCTGTGAGTATACTTATTGGGTTAATTTATTTTGTTGTTCCTCTTCTTGTTTATTTGATTATATTTTAACACAATTCCACAGTTTGCCACTTAAAATCAATTTGCATTTTTCATTTATTTAGTACATTGAAGAATGAAATAAACTCTCATTAATTTCCATTGATTTTAAATAACAAATTTAATTTATAATATTATTCTTCACACAACAATACTGATTTTTTCCCCATATTTTCATGGAAATATCATTTAATCAGCATTTAGTATCTTCATTAGATAACTGACTGTTTTCTTAATTTGCCAGTTATGACTAGGGGCCAGATTTATATGCATGCAACTTAATTATATTTAATGAATAGGTTTATTAAGTAAAAATTTCAAAAATTAACTCTATAAAGTATATTATTAACCCTTCGTATTACAGTTCCTCATAGTTTTTACAAAGTTTATTCATCCAGCCCTTAACTCTTACTAAACAGTTCAATGAAATTTGGTAGAAAAACTATTGTTAGAGGTATTAGTGGTATTAGTTTCTGCAATGAGATGACTGCCACTAACTACATTTAATAATTTGCATTACAACTATATTTATACATGATTATAAAAACCCCTTAACAGCCACCCTCATACCATGAAAATGAAAGTTCCTTTCTTTTAAGCATCCTGTTTCTCTCATATTTGTAGAGTAAGATCCCCTCTGTGACTTATGGGAGTTATAGTTGCCTATGTTAGTGCAGCACACTTACTGATTTTCAAGATTAATTTTACAACACTTAATACTCATAGCTATCATGATTTTCCTGTTAAATAGCAAGCCTATCAGATTAGCAAATTGATTAACTACTTAACTACAATATACCACGATTATAACAGCACTCATCACAAAATTAAGAATACAATTTATTAAAATAAATATGAATAACGATAAAAAACAAAATATGTATAAAAATTAGGAATTTGTGGAATATGAAGCTTATTAATAATAGAGGCAAAATATACATCATAAAATCAAATTTAAATAATTGATATTGTGGTTTTGAAAGATGTACAAGACATTAGTATTTAGAAGATTAATTACTTAGAAAATAAATTTTAATATTTATTTAAAAGTCGTTAAACCATTGAATTCATTTTTAAAAGTAATATAAACAATTGAATTGCAAAAATGAAAAAGTAAATCTGTTATCACCTTTGAATGACATATGGATTTATTTATTGCAGTTACAAAAACAAATAAATAAATTATATAAAATTTTGGGACAAAAAATAAATGAATTAAAAAAATTTTGTGATAAGATATGTGTCATTTAACACAATATTGCTTCAAGCAATAATTCAAAGAACAGTCCTTAAAAGTTTTATGTTCTCATGGCTTGCCTTTCACCACTTAGGTTCCGGGTTTGATTCCCATAGAACCTCATGTGAAATTTGTAATGACAAATCAAGATGGCATGCTTCACAGGTGAACCCCCTACCTCTATCCTAATTCCTTCCCAATGCTGGCCGCTGGATAGTGACACAGGAGATGCTACCTGGGAGTCCTCTTAACAACTGACTGCGGCAAGGCATGACGTTAAATGACCGATAATGTTAATGGAAGATTACTCCAATAAATAGCGTGATTATTAATGGAGGATTATTCCCAACCGCAAAGTGCTCAATATCTCCTGGAGCTTGAAGAAGTGTTGTGTCAATTCAGACGCAACAAATAAAAGAAGAAAAAAAATCAAATGTACCCAAACATTAGTTATTTTAATGCACCTGAAGCATTATAACCTACATCTACACATGATATAGAAATTTGTATACAAAGATGATGTCAATTTAGTGATCATCTCCAAATATTCCTTTGTTAGGTATTTGTTTAATTCTTTTAGACCATTTATTTAAATATAATTACTTAATTTAAATTCTGATGTTTAAATTCCTTAGAGAATTGGAAAACTAAAACTATTCTAATTCTTTCTTACCTCCTTGTCACTGATTCATAGTGAATTAATAATTTTCTCTTTATCTCGCTCACACTTTTTGTACAATTTAATTACAGGGATTTGTTCAAAATTAATTGAGTAATTATTATATTATACACATTATTAATTTTTATTAGCTGTTTGTGTAAAAGTTGTAGTTTTCAAGTTGGGAGGAATAACTTCTGGTTCTTCAGTGTATTTTCTGTTGTTTGAATTGTGTTTGAAATGCTATGAGAACATTTTTTTGGGTATAGTAGGCCTATCCAAGGTTACGGCTTTGAGAGGAAATTCTTACATAACAAGTGTTTATGTAACCCAGAGTTTTGTGAAACCTGGTATTAAAATATTGAATCTACAGGTAGTGGAGGCATTTTATTTTACTTACATGAATTTATGACTTGTAGTGAACATTGTAATGTGTGGTTTGTAAAGTATGAATGTATAAGAAGAAATCATATCCAGGAATTCTGTGCTGTTTACTGAGATACTCTTATCATGTTTTGTCTGTGGTGTGTTTCATTCTCTATGTACTTTGTGATTTTGCTTTCCATTTCCTTATCTTTTTGTACTTCTTAATTAAAGATGATAATTTATTTTTGTAATTCTATTTGCCGGGTGATTATGTTAGACAATAGGGGAGTAATTTGAATCGTTAAAAGTTTTTAGTTGAGAATCTGCTTCATTTATTTTCGTGGACAATAATGGGCATAAACATCTTGTCTGTGTAGGTAGGACAAGTGTCTGCATGCTTTGCAAAAGCCTTCCAACGTGTGCCGAAATCAATGATCAGCTCTGTAACATCAGCTGAACTTGGGCCCTCTTTGCCTGAGAAGGATCATGTGGAAGTATTCATTTTTGAAGTGAACATGGAAATAAAGGAAGAAGATGGAAAAGTAAGTAGAATATTGACTACTCATATATTACAGAATATGTTATGTGTAATATAATGTACTACATATGTAATGCAGAATTATCTTGGGCTGTCAGTTTTATTGCAACATTTTTTAACATAGTTTTGATATCTTTAAAGGGTGGTTTCAGCACTGTTCCAAAAGATCGTAGTGGTTTCAAATTACGTGTTAATGTGGAGAAGCAGTTGTGCCTCACCGTCCAACAAGTTTCAGAAGAGAACCAACATGAACTGGAAGTGGAAAGGTGCTTTGGTGTTCTTGTTAGTCCTGGTCGGCATGTCAAGCATTCAGATATGCAGCTACTTGAAATGGTGAGCCATTTTCCCACTTACCTAGTTAAATGAGTAGGAATGTTTTTAAGGATCTTTATAATATGATTTCATTAAATGATGTCTTTGGGGAATACTTCTTTGCTGATAGGCAATCCTGGTGAAGGATTTGGAAACGCATTTGTCAATTTTTTAATATTTGAAGGGCAGTAAGGAATTAGATTTGGAATTTGATAACATAATTTTGGTCTGGAATGAGAAGAGCTGGAATGACAATGACACATGAGTCATGGATTTCCTGGTGCAACACCATTAATTGCTCTTGATTTTCATATGTTGAATTTACTTTCCTTTAACTTATGTGAGGGAAGAATTGCTTTTTATTGTTGTTAATAATATACATCTCGCATCACGAATTTGGAGAATTTTAGTTATTAAATTTAAAGATGAAAGGAAAGAAATTTACAAATAATGACTAACATATTATAAACACATCCGACACACACACACAAACACGCACACACGCGCGCGCACACGCACACACACACATACACAGACTCAGAGACACATACAGATACCTTTATGTTAATTAAATTTGTGTTTTTTGAATTTGCTAATTGAATCCAGGTAGACTTCTGAAAGTGCATCTCCATTTCATATTGTGTGATCTTTAAGGACAAAAAAATATCCTGACTATTGAATTAATATGTGTACTAAAGTGTTTTTTGAACACCTAATTTTTGTATCAAATATTGCTTAGTTTCTCTTATTGCTTTTAGCAGGTTTCAATGGGCTCAGGTACTGGTGATAAACAATGCTACATTATTTCTGGTCACTGGGATCCTGCAGATCCAGCTTTTGAAGCACTAAATGTAGAAACTCCTCGTGATGGTCGCATGTATATTACTGTTGCTGTTGATTTGGTGATTCGAGGAATTCAGGAACCAGTGCGTTTTCTTGTGGAAACGCCTGTAAAAGTATATCCTCAAAATGAAAGGTTTTGGTACTTCAGTCGTCGACCATTGATTCAGCAGTTCTTTCTCAATCTCAAAGAGGTAAGTTCTCTTATCATATAAATTTATAAGTTTTTATTATGTACTTAATAATTACAAATTAACATTTGCAAATTATTATGTAGGTTCCTTCAAATGATGTCACAGAAGTTCACTATGAGGTGCTGAATATTGAAACGTCGGGTGAATTAGATCGAAATCGTATTAATTTGTCACTTAATTTAGCAAGTTTAATTCGTTCCCCTAGTATCTCTTCTATTGATATTGATACATTAACTCCAAAGGAAGAAGTGTCAGGTATTTCTTATATTGTCAAGAATGATATTATTTATGAAGATTGAAAGCAAAAAAAGTATTGTATGAAATTCATACTGATTGTTTATTCTTATTTCAATGTGTAGATGGTGATGAACCATTATTGAGTGGAACTGGAGAAGTTTCCAAAGACTGCTCTGAAGTGGAACTTGAGTCTTGGGCAGACGTGCTAGTACGATGGACCAGTACAAAGCAAAGACCCAAGCAGTTAGGGGCCTTAGTCCGTGGGGGCATACCAGAAGCTCTCAGGGGAGAAGTTTGGCAACGGCTGGCAGGATGTGAAAATGATTCAGCCATGATGGGTTCATATCGAATTCTTATTACAAAGGTAGCTATTTAAATGTTAATTTGATTATTTTACTTCTTCTTAGGGTCTCTAAGGTGAGATGATTGTTTAAATGTAATTGCAGGATAGTAGTTGTGAAAATGTCATACAACGAGACATTAATCGCACATTCCCAGCTCATCATTTTTTTAAAGAAGCTGGTGGACTAGGCCAAGATTCGTTGTATCGTATATCCAAGGCATATGCTGTTTATGACCAAGAAGTTGGCTATTGTCAAGGGCTGAGTTTCCTAGCTGCTACACTGTTACTACATGTAAGTTGTGCAGTGTTATTGATCACTGCATTAATTTTAACTTATGTGTTGTGTGTTAGAAGGATATGTAAAAAGTGATAAAATAATGTTTACAGATGCCTGAAGAACAAGCATTTTGTGTTTTTGTGAAATTGATGTATGATTACGGATTGCGTGACATGTATAAAGATGGTTTTGAAAACCTTCACATGAGATTATATCAGCTCAATCGGCTAATGGAAGTAAGTTTTAATTGCCCTACCCTACGTTTTTCTATTTTGGGTGTCGATTTATTTTATGGCTTAAATGTATATTTTTGAAATGAAAATGAGTACTAGTGTGTTTCATTTTAGAAGTATGTAATTGTTATTTTAGAGAAGTTAGTATTTCAGCATTGAATTCAAATAATTTTTCCCAGAATATAATTTTACAAGTCTTCTGAAAGGGCATTAAAAAAAATTGAAGTTAAATTGAAAATAAAGTTGCATCGAGATGAATTTATGGAATGAAAATGTAAATTTAAAGTAAAAGATCAGATTTGGGCTTAATTTGCTATTGTGTATTACATTATTGTTAATAAAAAAAATAAAAATTTCATTAAAGATGTGCTTTTCTCTTCTGCGTCATTTTCAGTTTATCAGACAAATTCTGAAGGTCTTTTTTGATTGGTTGTATCATGTTAAACATTTAATTTCTATATTTATTTGGCCAATTAATTTAATGGATAATGTCCAATGAATTTAATATCTGTTGATATTGCATTTGCTGTGTTAGAAATAACAAAAAATAATTATTTCTGTGACTTTTTGTTGTTGTTTTTCCCTCACACTTATATTTTGTTTTTATGTTCAGGAGCATTTGCCTCAATTGTGGCAGCATTTCTCAGAAAAAGGAGTGGAATTTCATATGTTTGCGTCACAATGGTTCCTCACTCTTTTCACTGCAAGATTCCCATTGTATTTTGTGTTCCATATTCTGGATGTTTTCCTTCTACAAGGTGTGGACACTCTTTTCCAAGTGGCTTTGGCTCTTTTGATGGTGAGTTTTGCTTGAGGGTTTAAAAAATTTTCAGTTTTTGATATCGATGCAAATAATATTTTTTGGAATTTTAGATGTGCAAGAAGGATTTGCTGCAGTTGGATTTTGAAGCAATTCTCAAATACTTCCGTGTCTCCCTTCCTAAAAAATGCCGTACCGAGGAAGTGGCTCGGCAACTTATGAGGTTAGCTACTAGTATAAAAGTCAAGAAGTTGAAAAAGTATGAGCAAGACTTTAATACCCTAAAAGGTGGGTCATGTTACTATGATTAAAAATAAGTACAATATACATATCTGCAAATATGAGAATATTAGGAGTGAGGTCAAGTTGATAGTTGAAAAAATGAGCTTGAGAAAAATAAACTTCTCATTTTCTTTAGGTGTTTCAATTTTAAGTCTTTCAACAAGAAAAAATTTAAGTGGGGAAACCACCAAATTTTGAATAAAATGGATCACAAGAAAGAGATCAGATTAAACTATTTAGTTGACTCATTAAAGAAAAAATTACATTGGAAAGATTTAAATTCGTATCTTGATTTCTTTGTAATAATGACTTTTAATGTTTCCAAATCTTTAACAAGATCTCAACAAATTAACTCAAAGGTCACAAAATTGGTTTGTGACCTTTGGGATAACTCAATAAAATACAGTTTTACATAGGTAAAAAAAGTACAAGCAAATAGTACATCCTGAAAAATGAAAACAGAAACATCTGATCGATGAATAAATGTTTTAAACAATCTAAAGTTGGGAAGAATATTGGAATAATAACCAAAAACTTCAATACCTATACTCTTCAAAAAGATTTTATGTCAGACCAGCAATAAAATAGATAATAGTAGATAGAATATATTCAATCCGGCCTCTATATTTTGCTGATGTCTTGGCCATTTTGGAGAATGTCCAACATAAAGCAACATAGAGCCCGTCTTTGCTTTAAAAACCTTTCTCCTAAGTATATACTTAAAGCACTTTGTGGTTTCACATGGGTAAAATTACATTATGTATTGTCGTCTCATCTATGAATTTCAGCATGCATTCCAGATTTATTTCTTTAAAATTGGAAATATTAGATGGCTTGATTTACAAATTTTGGGGAAATGTTTTTCTTTCCAAAATATACGGCATTGTAGAGAGTAGAAACCAAAATTCAAGGTATTGTGTAAAATGTGACTTGCGACTTTTTGGGTCTCGTGATTTGTGTGTTCAAGTGTGTGAATTCTTTTGTACAATATTGTATGCTTATGTTATATACATTTTGTGTGGTGTGTTTGTGCTAGCTTGTGCTTTCTGTTTGCAAGACAACAGCGCCTTCTTACTGTCAATTTCATTGAACCTCCTGAAACTTAACCTGCACAAAACGTTTTCCTTGAATAATATGATGGGTTTTTACCTCTTTACCAACTATTTCCATAAATATTTTCTGTTTGATAAAATTATTCCTTGACATATGGTAATCTAGTTTATACTAGATAAATCAACAAATGTTCATAGTATTTAAAATTCATTGATCTAGAGAACAGATTTATGTTTGTTTTAAATTGTGATATGTTATTGATTTCAAAAGATTTTTATTTGTTTTGTGTCTTGTCTGAATGAGTGTTACTTTTCTTCAGAAGACATCTTTGCGACTTCTTGGAAATCAAACTACATGCAATTCAATTACTAGTATGTCCTAATACATTTGTCTCTTTTAGAGCAATGCCATTTTGTATAGAAATTCATTTTATGTTATCACAAAACAAAATGACCCATTTTTATATTTTTCCCTTTTTTTGCATTTTTCATCGATTTCGACTAATAAACCTTTTTTACTTAATTTTTAATGCATTTTTCACTGATTTCATCGGTTTTTGATATCACTTTAATGGTACTTGTTTCAAAAATTATTTACAACAAGCAACAAATATTCACCACAGAATTCATATGTAGCCTATTCGATTTCTTCGCTAATATATTGTAATGTCAGCCATTGTGAGTACTATGTAATCTAAGGTTTCTGTGATGCCTATTGGCACCATTGCCATTTACGCCATTTTCACGATGAATATAAGCAGATATTTTCTTTAAAAGAACAGTCCAAACCAAAGTTTGCAGGCTGAATTCACTTGAACAAAAGGAAGAAACGTCAATTACATCATTGACATACTCAACAGCTTGAGTTGTTCATCTGAAATGATTTTGATATTTTTTTTACATAATTTTTCTTTTTCTTAGAGCATTTTGAAAGCATTTTATTGATCATTTTTGGCAACGTTTTAGGTTATCAAAACTCTTCCCCTAGTCATTAATAATATAATTATAATAATAATGAAAATAATGAAGATGATGATGATAATGATGATGATGATAAAATTTAATTTACCTTTTAGTAGAAAAGTATTTCTAACACTGTATTTTAGTATAGAGAAACTATCCATAATATTTTTTAAGAATTGGAATAACCAGATCCGTTGGGTTCTTCTTAAAATTGAACACATTGTTTTATTATTGTAACCAAACCCACTTTGTGATCCGTTCTATTTGCTATTTGGTATGCATGACCTGATGCATAAATTACACTTGTAGTTGAAGTCTACAAAAATAATTTTCCTATCCCAATTATTACATATTGTATAACAATTAGTTTTGTATAGAGAAATCTTTGTACTTAGAAGAACATCATTTGTTTCCTATTCCCTATACTAGGCACAGTTTTCAGATCAATGGATCATGCAATCCCTGCTATGAAAAAAATTCCAGCATACAATGTAATTGGCATAATTGGCTGTAGCAAGACCTGAAGTGGCATTATTTAAAATATTTCAAGTTGGGACTAATTGAACTTGCTTGGAAGTAGAACTGAATGTGAGAAAATTTGTTAACAAAGTACTGTTTATTAATTATTGTATTAATTACTAGTTTTTTACTTTTTCCTTGATTCTTTAGTGGGCAGTATTATGCATAATTATGTACTTAAGTAGTTCATTATGGAACTATTTTTTTCGTGTAGGAATAGACATAGTTGGTTGAAAAAATTTGAAATAGACCGTAATAAAGTATTTGCTAGTGTTCTAGTGTTAGTCTCTAGTTCATGTAGATCATTTCTAGTATTGTTAATCTGTATTTGAATTTAATTACTGTCTTTATTCAAATTAATGTGTTTGTTAAATCCAAAGGAAACAAAAATATTTTTTTTGTTCTTGAGTCAAAATTTTAATTACTAGATCATTGGTTCCTAAGTAGCTTGTGAGCCATGAATAATGAATGCATTATTTTCATTTGAAAGTGTATAAAAAATTGTTGTTTCAAAGTAATGTGTGTAACAGTAATATCCAACTTGTTTTTAAATGTTCATGGTCAATTTGTTGTTAATTTTTTCTTGATATTGAAAGATTTTAAGTATGAAAAGATTGTGCACTAAGGGAGTTTCTGACAACACAAGTGGATGTCGGTTTACATTACATCATAAATGTATTACTGATACTTACCTAAAGAGATTCTTTTCCTTTTGTTGAACTGTTCAAATGGTGATATTGGAATAACTAAAAAAGTGAATGTTTGTAGGCTGTTTTAACTTTTTCTTTCAAATGCAATACTTTCTATTGAATGTTTAAGAAGAACTTCTGGAAATAATTCTCTGTATCTTCCTCATTTCATTTTATTTTGATTGTCATCTGATACATATTCCATTGTCATTAATGTGAGTCCACTAAACTGGTATGTTGTAGTTCTGATATACTAAATCCTTACGAGGATTATATCACATCTTTCTTTTTCTAACCTTCTCCTTTAGCAATATACTCTTTTTCTTGTTCTTCAAATGTGCTTGGGCTGCCTGTCTGGTTTGTGCTGTGCATGTGGTAATCTTCCAGCATGTTGGCCAAGAAGTTCATTAATGTTGCTCCCAACAGAGGCTCAGGACAGTGCTGAACAATATAATAATGAATTGGAAAATCTGAAAAGTACGTTAATGCGGACGGAAGAGGAAAAAAAACGTCTTGAAGAAGAAGCTACCCGAGTAAGCAATACAAAAATTTTGTATAAGTACACATTTCATAATTTATTATTTTTGTCATTTTCTGAATTCTATGTAGAAGTTATAGTTAGAGCTATTGTTTAAACCATAGGTTCCCAAACAAATGACACTATTCTCATGGCAATGGAAGCATTAATCCATTATGTATCAAGGTTGAGTGTGGTAGCATTCAAATACGTGTAAAAGGGGGCTGTTTGTGACACCATGATAGCAGGTAGTGATGGGTGTGCTGCTATGGTGACCCTCTGCGTCAATGTATTGCCACAAATGGGAATACTGTGTTGTTGCATTGGTGGTATAACAGTTAGCATATCAATCTGTAATACTCAAATTTGTGGGCTTAAAACCAATTGAAGTCATGGATGTTTAAGAGCAAAGAAATCCTTTGTAAGCCTTCCTTTGGAGGGGAAGTAAAGCCGTCTGTTCCATGTTGTAGATTTACTGCATGTAAAAGATCCCCAGCCTAAAAGAAGCATCTGAACTAAATTCAAATCATTTGTTTTGTCATCTGAGTAACCTTTCTCAGTTAGGTGATGAAATGAGCTGAACCAAATTTGTGTGGTCAGACAGATAAAGCAGGGCTGCTGGTCTTGCCACGTAAAATAATGCGTCATTGAATTTAACATAAATGTGTAGGTACCGATACCCTCAAATAGAAGTTCAGTGATGTTGCATTCATAAACTTCATCCAGTGTGGAAGGGTTGAAAAAGTTTCATGCATATTACATCTGCTATCTAGTAAATTATGCTACATGTAATTATATTGCTATATTGTGCTCTTCAGGGGCTCCGAGACGTGTTGCTTCAATTAATAACAATGTGGATGTATGGACGTAACA
>BOPP01000020.1:791944-794444 GCA_017312745.1 Gryllus bimaculatus
ATTGAGACATAAAAGGAAGCAAGTGTGTGATTTTAAATTCATTGATATCATCCAGTATATCAATTTACATAGTTTTCAGACTGTTCAATAAATAATGAACAATGGAAGACAAGATAACTCTCTTGGCCCATTGTAGATCAGAGCTATTGGATTTTACTATTACAAGCTTTGAAAAACATCATTCGCATGAACAGCTTGTTACTGGAATCACAGAAAATTGATTAGTACGCATCTCTAAAATTACAATATGGTAGTCTTTCTACAATCTCATCTAGCCAAATAAGCTATTTCTGTAGGTTATTTGGAGGGATAATTATCACTTTTTCTGGCTTTCAGTAAACTGAATTGAGCTTGTAATTCTGAATAATTTAAATAAAAATGTTGGACAGTAATTTATGATCATTCTCTGTAGACCTACGATGTATACAATTTCCTACTGTGTGAACAATGGATGTAGATTCTGTGAAACGTACGTTCAAAGTTTCAATAACAAATCCAGAATGGGATAAATGTAAAAAACTTTAGTTTGTTTTTCTTAACTATAGTGTAGTTCACTATATTTGGCGAATAATCTGTTCAACAAGGAATCTTTCTAATTTGAGTGCGTGGTAATTTGGGTGGTGCATGGCACGATTTTCATTTCGTCGTCTAGTTCCATAATTAACATTTTTCGAGAGCTCAGTTATAAACAGAAAAAAGTAGACACTCTCAGTAACTTCTGTAGTTTTGAAGAGCTGGGGATAGAGATTGAATGCATGAAGACGTTTCATTCAAAACCATAGTAGGAGATTGTAGAGGTTTGACTAGTATAAGAATAAGCTGAAGAATGGGTTCCATAATGCTCTAAACAAATTATGAAATTGCAAAGATTTGAACTGATTAAGTAATTCCATTTCCTTTAGCTCTAACTTGCGAATCACTAGTTTCCTCAATCATACTTCAATCGCCAGAAATTAACAGCTGTAAACTGCCTTCGGCATGACAAGCCCATCATGTATTAGATAACATTTGCGATGTCTTGAGGCTTCGCCCCCGGTTGAACTTGATCAGTTCTTCTAAAGAAATGTGTCGTTTTGGACTTCCTTCAATAAAATTGAATAAAACAATTGCGATTGTAGCGCAAAGAACATCAAATATGAGGGGATTGTCCTTTGGGATCCACATGCACTTACAAGAGAAGATTTAGCAATGTGCCTAAACAGTGTACATATAAAAATTTTAGCAAATTTCTCTCCTTACATCTTGCTTGCATCCCTGTGAATTCTCCTGCCATAGTTGCTGCGTCATCAAAACAGGACTGCTATTACATTTTCGCCAATTAATACCCACTTTGTTAATTATTTTTTCCAGCTCTTCAAAATACTTTCAGCATCAACCTTTCAATACGTTCTATACCGATGAATCGCTCACGGGCAATTACTTTTCCTTTGGAATGTAGCGTACTACAACCAACATTTTGTGTATGATGTCAACATCAGAGGTTTCATCTGCTATCAAATGATACAGGACCGATTTTGGTCATTTCATGCAGCTATATTTCTTAAAACAACGTTGGCTTAAAGCTGCCAAAATATCATCTGCTGTACCCGATTACTGCAGATATGTATAATTTTTTGGAGCGTTTCCAAATATTCAGCATAACAAGGATTGTATTCGGTTTAAACACCATGAAACTATCTCTAAAAATAACCTTTTCATTGCTATCTTCTGTTTCAATTATGACCACGCTGCAACGGGTTACCTCCGCTTAGCTAAACTATGAATAATATCAATAAGTCTTGATAATACTGAATAGTTCTTTTGGCGTTGTATTTCTTCGACCCTAGGTTTCTTTTCCTGCTTCGTCAATATTGTATCAATTGGTTTCGTCTTCACCAAAGCATTCCATGAACTCCATGCTGTCTTGATGGTGATGCGATTTATTCGTGTTTGTTAACTTCTCTCCTATTTTGTTCGCGCTTTTGCAATCCAGTATTTAAAAAATGTCATCTTTAGTTCCAGGAAACTTGTAGGCATTTGTAGGAAAACAGACACATGCGAAACAAAATACTGGCATCTGCTGCAACCCCCTGTAATTCACCATTTGGAATTTTTCAAACGCCCACGTTGAATGGAAAGATCTTGATGTTGTTAGCTATTACTGTCTGAGGATAATATATCTAGTTTAGGCTGAAATTAGACCACGTTTGATTCTAAGATTTTTTCTAGTCTGTTTTTAGGTTACTCATCATCGAACTCGCCTAAATCTTTGAGCATGACGCAGATAACTACAAAAACAATCGTTTAACCGATGTTATTGACTAATTTTAAAAATATTTATACAAATGTGTATTTATCACTAAATATATATGTATATATCTTATTTTTTTAGCTTATTCATGATAAAATGAGGTTTCTTTTAGAAACGTATCTACTCTGAAAATTATTAAAATCTATATTAATAAACCACACAAATATTAAAATAAAGAGAAATTCAGAAAATATTTACAATTCAATAGTT
>BOPP01000020.1:799444-803915 GCA_017312745.1 Gryllus bimaculatus
TATCGTTTGCACAATTCATTGTAGAATGTAGAACGTGAATACACTGAATTCAATGGCAGATAGCTGTTTTCGTTTAAACATATGACTTAAAAAAATGTATTATTCACGCTTCGTGTGTTTAATTATTTTTCAAATGGTAGTTGAAGTATAAGATAGAAATTGTCATATAATTTTACAGAGCCATTACCAATATCGCGAGAAAGTACGTGATGTTGTACAGAAAATATGAACAAAAGAAAATTATAATATTTGATTTGTATTTTTTTAATAATCACCGAGACAAAATTATTAGAAATTATTAAATGAAATTTTAATTTCTGAAATGAAAATTGACGGTTCAAAAATGAATTCAAGTCTTTCAGGGGTTTTAAAAATTAAAATTAATTGACTTGTTTGAGATGGTCACTCACCTATTAATTGTCCCTAATTTTTAAGGGAAAATAAGTATAATTAGTTATGATTAAATTATTTATTGACAGAACGTAATTTCATTTATTATTGTGAAATTGTGGAAATGAGAGGAAGTAGTATGTTGGTTGTGTAAATGTAAAGGAGTAAACTCTGGAGGTCTTAACAGGTCTTTAGGGAATAGGGATTTAATTCTATGAGGAAATGTATGTGATTTGCCAAGATTAAAAGTAGTTTTATGTGGTAAATATTGAAGAAGTTTTGAACAGTTTTGGTTTTGTAATTTTATAAAATCTGAAATATTTTCTAAATTTAGTTCGTGATGTAATTGATTATTTGGTATGAATCATGGGGATTGTAGTGTTTTACAGATACATTTATTTTGTACAATTTGTGATTTATTAATGTGAGTTTTAGCGTCATTAGACCGTAAGGGAGAACCATACGTGAATGTGGATCCAGTTATTGATTCATGTAAAAGTAGCGAACATGCGTAATGTAATAGAGATTTAGAGTAGAAAAGTAATTGAATTGTAAAATGTTTTATTAGTTTTGTTAATATAATTTTTATGTGTTTATTCCATGTCAAAGTGGTGTCAAATTCAATGCCTAAATATTTTATAGTTTCATATTTTGATAGCCGTGGAATTGTAATTATACTTATTTTGCCATACTTTGTAAAACTAACTTGAAATCATTGAACATTTGGTGCGAAAATTAAATATTCTCAAGTAATAGATTTTTTATTCAAACCTTTAAACAAAAATATATTTCTGCAGTGAATTCGTTGAATAAGGTGTGCTGTGTATTCACGAGCATAACCGAAGAGTTTTAGGCTGATTCTGCGAATGCAGTATGCGAGAAAGTAAAGTAATTAAAAGTTAATAAATAATACAATGTAGATAGTGTTGGTAAACAAATATAAATAGATCGATGAATATATAATAGTAACTATTACACATAATAATATTGTAATATTCTCCAACACCCAAAAAATTGAACAAAATAGAATATACACTTCGTCATTACAATTTCATTAATAGCCTGAATTTTTCTGCTCCTCTTTTTATAATTTCCATACCAGTATTACATTGACGAACCAATGTGGCTACGTTTGACACGTCGACATGGGAATCGGGGGAACCCAAAACGTGTATTTCCGTTGAAATATAAAACGCGATTTTCCACAGCATTACTTAACTTTTCCTATACTACGTATTGTACTTGGTATATACGTACGTATAAAGGAAAGTAAAAATGTTAGATTTAATGTCAAACATCGTTCTACGTCTTATTTAGTATTCACATTTTTCTTCTTTATGTGGCAACTCTGGCATCAAGGAGAACAATTGAAACGCACTCGGTGTTTACTTTTCACCTGAGTGAATATAATTCTGATTCGGAAATAGATGTAGCGGCAAATGCTGCTAAAGAAACATTATTACCCAACAAATCAAGTAAGAAATATGAGCGTGACTATTTATTTTTTAAAGATTGGTGTGGAAACAACGTTCATCCCATATCGGCAAACGTTTTGGTGACTTACTTTTCTGGCAAGTCAGAGAAGGAGAAACCAAGCAGTCTTTGGAACCACTAATGAGGACAATGTTAATGAGGACAATATCACTTAATGATACTATTGATATCAGTAAGTTTACTCAGTTGTTAGCGTTTTAAAGAAGAAAAGTGAAGGATACAAAACAAACAAGCCAAAGAAATTTTCGCAAGAGTAGCAAAATTCGCCATTACTTTACCGTCCTAGTGTCGTAATGAACCACACAAGGGCGGTGGAGTACTTCATTACGAAACTGATTATAATTGCATAATATTTAACTTTACCAAACCAAAGTATACTAAAAAATGACTAAGATGTGTTAATAGGGATATAAATTTATAATAACTATTATTACATAACCATTACTAAGGCCGAGAAAGTATGTGCTGTTTAGCACCATTAGTTTTAAAATATATCTTATTTACATTACATTACATTATTATTATTTACATCGCGAACATATTATTGTAATGGGACGGTCGCACATAGCAGATGACACCAACGAAATATATTTTATTTAAGAACCGCGCCGCCGTTAAGGCTACATGTCCCGACACTAGTACATTTTGTGGCCACCACGTGGCAGCACCAAAATAAGTAAAATTTACTTTACCGATAACGTCTGAACCAATCGTAGTCAAGCAAATGCCAAAACACATCAAATATGCCGAATACTTACACTATTCTTCGGCAAATTCTTTAGTTCAAACTCGTATGTAAAACAGATGACAGTAATATTTAAATATGTGATTTATTAAAGTTTTGAAATATATTTATTTTGTGCAATGTAATTGAATTTCCCTCACTATTCAAGAGAGATTATTGTCAAATTGCCGCCTTGCGAAAGATGAGGCGTCAAAAATCGTTACACTAGTGGGAACACTTTTCAGGTTTTCAACATCAAAAGTAATTTTTGAGACGCAAAGTATGAAAGTGGCTTTTAGATTGTACTATCTCAGGTACTAAAAACTTCGATTTATAGAGAGTATACTGCACAATAATTCAAGTACAAGATGGCCAATGAATTGAGTGTTTTGTAAACATTTCTTTCAATAATATTTTAGACTCTCCAATAATCACTACGAAATCAGAATTCCAACGTTGGTTTTGCATCAAAATCGCTTACACACCACCAACAAAAAAATATCTGCCGTCATCTCGAAAGACGAAAGAGATTTTTTCATGTTACAAACATAAGATGTACAAACTTTTAGAATTTCGTTGGTCAGTCACAAAGCTTTGTGTTCTCTCTTTTGTATCTGCCTGTTAGTCTGTGGCACAGAGATTGTGAATGTATTGCGTGTCTGTCCTACCGCACTCCGAGATCTCACAGGTCTACCTTGATTTCGGTACTTTTGAAATAAATGTATATAGAAATAATAATAATTATTATAATAATATACACTGTAGATAACTGAGGCTACGTGCATAAAAAAAGTACAAGAAATTCAAAATTATAATGTACTTTTTAGTTTACGAGATAAAACTTTCCCAATGTTACCAGAATTTGGTAGCTCGCGTCATGAAAATTCAAGTCCCCCTCACATCGTTTCGCCTCTCTCCCTGAAGCGTTGCCGTGGGAGATGCCAGATCTGTGCAGGATCTGCGGTCGCTTCCGATGACATACGAGGGTCTGCGTTATTGCCTTCCGCTTACGGAGTTAGCAGAGGTGTCACAACAAGAGCGGATCCAGCCGATTATTTTCGGGAGGTGGGGGTATTTTTTGTAAATAATAAATGTATTTCTTATTATATTGTAAATAATTTAGAGATTCACACAGATGACCTCATTAAAGCAGGTAAACGTCGTTTTGAGATCAAAAATCGAGTTGTAGGATAAAAGAGCACAGTGCGTATTACTTCGCTCATTTTTTCCGGTATTTGATCCCGGAGATCTTAGAGCAAGGTGGAATGTTAACAGAAAACCTTAGAAGTTAAAATATATTTAAAATAAGATGTGAGGAGATGGAATATTGGTTATATTTACACACAATTAGTTCATTTTTTAAAAACCAGTTCCAAATCGGAATCGATATTATGAGTATTGCCTCAAACAATTTTAAGATCGTATTCGAAAGGAAGACGGAAATATGTGAAAAATATAGTTATGTACTACTATTACAGACCGTTTACCTCAGTCAGTACCCTGCTCTGCCGGGGCTGGCTGCACGCCGCCTGGCCTGGTCAGTGGCCCCCGGCGCGACAGAGGGCCCACAACAATCGGGTGGGTGACGCAACGGCGAAGATGGGGAAGGGGGGCGAGGTGTTTTCGTAAATTTTATTTACGACGCTGCTATTCGTCCGATTTGCATGATTGTTACGGCGTTGGATTCAGGAAGCATGTCGCCATCGCGTTATAAGCCCACATTTTTAAATTTGTTTCTCCGGAAGCTTTGAGAACCAATTTCAAATTCAAGATTTTGCTAGATTTTTGGAAAAAGGGCTTCGTAGCGTAAATTCTATTTTTAAAAAGGCGTGAAATGCCGTTTACAGTTAGAAAATCGCGACC
>BOPP01000020.1:810352-878067 GCA_017312745.1 Gryllus bimaculatus
CTCCCCTCCATATGTGGAGAGAATTGCAGATGTCTGTGAGGGTTGTTATGCTGTTCGAATTGTCGATGAATAGCGATGGGTACTGTTGTTATTTGTTTAGTATATCGCTTACGGAGTTAGGAGAGGTGTAAAAGAGGAGTGTGATTCGGTATGTGATTATTTGTGTCGGGGAGGTGGAGATATTTTTTTGTAAATACTGTAATTTGTATTTTGGTTTTTTATGATGTTATTGAGACATTTTGAGGGTTGACGCCAGATCGTAACTATTAAGGAGGTAAACGTCGTTTTGAGCTATAAAGGGAAAATATGAAGTATTAGAGTAAAGGGTAGACAAAAAGCTAGTGTTTGTCTTTTGAACGTATGATTACGGTTTTTAAACATCTTTCTTCTTCGCTTATCATGTACTTTTCTGGCTTTATACTATTGTTTGGACCCGGTAAGATCTTAGAGCAAGGTGGAATGTAAAGAAACCTAGAAGAAAAATAATATCTAAAATATAGATGAATGAGAGTGGAATTAATGGTTATTATTTAAAAATTAGCTTTCATTTTCTTAAAACCGTTTTCAATACGGTAATCGATATTTTAGAGTATTGCCTCAACCAATATTTTAAGATCGTATTCGAGGATAGAAGGAAATATGGTGAAAATAATATTAGTGTGGTACTATATTACAGACACGTTTAGCCTCTCAGAGAGTAATGGTGAGTATAGGGATTCTAATGAGTGGTATATCGTGGAAAAATATGTACTAGGAGTGCCAAAAGAGACGCAAGCGAAACGATTGTTGCTAGGCTTTGCGGTATCCGCAAGCCCGGCCTGCCTCGCTGGGGCTGGCGCACGCGCCTGGCTGGTTCGCGCGCGAACATGAGTCGCACAACAATCGGGTGGGTGAGCAAGGCGAAGATGGGGGAAGGGGGGCGAGGTGAGGTGTTTTCGTAAATTTCACTTTACGACGCTCCTATTCGTCCGATGTGCATGATTGTCACGGCGTTGAATTCAGGAAGCATGTCGCCATCGCGTTATAAGCCCACATTTTTAATTTTTTTCTCGGACGTTTGAGAACTAATTTCAAATTCGAGATTTTGCTAGATTTTTCGGAAAAGGGCTTCGTAGCGTAAAAATTTAATTTTAAAAAGGCGTCAAATGCCGTTTACAGATCGAAAATCGGACAATTGGTTCAGACGTTATCGGTAAAGTAAATTTTACTTATTTTGGTGCTGCCACGTGTTGTACTAGTGTCGGGACATTAAGCCTTAAGAGCAGCCGGAAATGCCGTTTCCTGCTGTACTTGGGAGAGCCGATAAGAGCGCAGAGGGAAAGGAGGAATAGCGCCTCCTTTGTTCAGCTGAACCCACGCCGGACGCATGGGGAAATACGCCACCCACACCCCCAAACCGTCGGGATGTATGGGGAAATATGCCACCCACACCCCCAAACCGAGACACGGAATTACCCGAGCCTATTTCTGAGAATTTAAGTAACGGAGGAAACTTCGGGGGAAGTTGCCGGGGACGGCTTTGCCGCTGGCGCCGTGATAGGCGGAAGTATCTACGGGTGGCGCGACGACCAATTAAAATAGACGATGCGGGGGAGGAATCACGTGGCACGCGAGCCTTCCTGAGGGACCGCCGATGAAAGGATCGATCACTTGTTTCGGAGGCGGCAGGGGGATCACTTGTGTCGGAGGTAGCGAGGAGATCAACTTGTCTCGGAGGCGGCAGGGGGATCACTTGTGTTGTGAGGTAACCGCGAAATGACTTGTTTGTGAGGCAGCCGCGAGGACACTTCCTTTTGAGGCAGTAGCGCCTCCACTTATTTCGTGCCTGTTCGCCCCGAATGCCACGCCTCATCACCACATCGCAGCCCGACTCGTGTGACAGAAGACGAACGATGGGACGGGACACTACGAGTGAGTGCCTGACCGAAAGGGTCATGTGAGTACGAGCCGGGGGCGTGAAAGGCAATATTGCGAAGCAACCCGTCATCACCCGGGCGCGTTCCCGCCGCCGCCCGCGCCAAGCAACGCTGAGGAGTAGCCGGTCGACGCACGCCGCTGGCCTAATCCGGGGCCGCCGTCGAAGCCGCCGGGGCCGCGACCGCCGAAGGGGCCGCCACAAAGGGACCTGAGGCAAGCAACGACCGTAGCTGCCCGCCGCCAGACCTGCCGGGCGCTGGGATGCCCGAACGCCGCACCTGTGAGCTGGATCACGACCGCCCGGGAGGGCGAAGACACCGGAGCTAAGATGAACTCTGGCCATACCGGCCTTTTCTAAGTTAAGATTAGTTTTAAGTTAATTGTAAGTTTGTTTATGTTACTGGGCTTCTCCCGCACCGATTTCAAAAGCGATTAAAGTAGTATTAAGAAAATGCCTAATATTTCTCTCTAGTAGTTAGGCAATCACGCATGCCTCCCTCTAGGGAGTCTGCCGACGATGCAGCCGGGCAAAGCTGAATCGCCGAAGGAATCAGGTAATCGGGTGAGTCGGTGGTTACATTATATACATTAGATTTGTGAGTAAAAGTGCTTAAATTGATTGCCAATGAACCTTCTCGAAAACTCAAAAGTTTTGTGTAAAAATGAAATTATAATTGTGCATTTTCAGAAAATCTCAAACGACATATTCTCAAATACGTCTCCAAGGTTTTTAATGAAAATTGCAAATAGGAACAAGTTTTACTCTTCTATATTATTCGTAAAATCATTTTATTTCAGATAAGTGGAAAATTTAAAAACTGTGGAAGAGTGGAATGATTAGAAAACTAACAAGTACGCGAAAGTCCGTGCCATTCAGCAGCACCACTTTTTTCTAATATTGGAAAATAATTAGTAATATTTCGGCTTGATTAATAAAACTAATAAATTTTCATTATTTTTTCTAAATAGTTTGTTCAGTACTGTTATTTTTTTAAAACTATACTGTGTGTTTCTAATTCATATCACCTGAAGCTTGTTTAGTCACTAATAGTAAGACTGAACAAATATTTAAGTATTACGTCAAATTGTAATTGGGGCTCCAGTTTTATATTCGTATTTTGGCAATGGGGCAGTCTCGGCATAGCATAGACTAACAGAAATGTGACAAACTCCTTTTTCTCTACAATTGATTAGGTTTTAATATTTCATTATATATAACATGATTTTCGATTCTTCACAACATCCATAGTAACTTTTTATTAGAGAACTTCTCAGTACTCACACCAAATTCTCTTTATAATATAGTTTTTTTTTCATTCCCCCGCGATGCACCGTTTCGCACAAGTTGACGCACACTCGCGTTCAATTGTGTTTAGTTGCATCCATCGACAATTGAGGGTGCTGTGTATAATATAGTTGCATCAATTCATATCCTTTGTTTTTTGTGGGTGGCTTTGTATTTGACAGCATCCAGCTGATTGTTTCAATAACATCATAATTTGTCCACTGTTTTCGCTACAATACGAAATTTTGAAGTATACATCGAGTGAGTGTGTGCAAATATTTTATTACGCAAGAATATGTCATGAATTCTCTGTGAGAATGGCATTTTCGAAAATCAATACAGAAACATAACCCACATTTTACTGCGTTCATAAGTTGGCTGTTGCCTTCTGCTTTTTAAATAGTAGCAGTAAATAAGACTTATGGCAGAAATGGAAAAGTGTAAGCCACCCAAGGTATGAACATATTTTACCATTGTCAAACAATGACAGTTGCCAGAAATAATAAATAATGTCATTCGTAGTAGATTCTTAAACTAATGTTATTAACAGTTCATTATTATCAATTTTTCTTGCTTTTGCATTTTATAATGATATATGCATTATTTGCCCTGACAGAACAAAAAGAAAGGAAGACACAAACAGGAAGATGGAGAAATTGATGGATCCATTCCAGAAGTTCCTAAATTAGAAGAGTTAGTGGGTACTAGCTTTCAAGATGCTGCTAGTTATGCTAACGATACTCAAAACTATAAATTCATAGAAAGTGAAATTAAGGATGCTGTTGAGGAGAATGCATCTTCTGCTGCTAATTGTAAAATAGAAACTCCGGAAGAGAAACATAGAGAGGAAGAAGTGATTGAGATACCTGTGTGTGCTCTGGACATTGATCTTTTATCTGTCTCTGATGTTAAAATTGATATTACATCCACCCAGCCAGTATGTTTTCAGGAAATGCAAGAAGGTGGTGTGGCTGCTGAAGACAGAAATCTCTCAGGAACTGAAATGAAAGAAATACATTCCTATTCAGTCACTGTTGCAGATGTTGTGCAAGCTGATACACGTTTAGAATCACCTCTTCATGCATCAGATGCAAAGTGGAGTAAACCAGTTGTAAATGAGGGTTGTAAACCGTCTGCACCATTACCTTCACTTAATGAGAATGTTTTATATCCAGTTCTTCATGAACAAGGATCAGTACCCTCTGCACCTGCTATGACTTCTGTAGTTAAGAAAGATATACCAGTATGCCCAGAAATTGTACAACCTCCTCCTTCAAGAATAGAACCAGTTTATCAGGAACGTGTCCATGAAGTTGCCGAAGAATTCAGGCCTTTATCCGAAGTGCAATTGTTAGCATTGTACAATAATTCTGAATTGGAATCCAATATAGAATTTGTCTCTGAATTTGTTGAAAGTCAATTGCAGGGAATTAAACAACAACATCACCTTTATGAACTTCTAGTTAGTTACTTAAGAGCAAGAAACAGATTAATTGTCAATTCAATGGAACTGGAATCCTTAAAGAAAGAATGTAAAGAGCATCAGAGTTGTTTGTGGACTGTTGAAACCTCTATTGTATCAGAAAGTGGAGAATGTCAAGATGGGAACCCTGTGTCAGCATCCCATGAATACAAAGTATCACACTTCAATAAACTTGCTTTGGCTGCACTTCAGCGCTCTTTAACATCAATTAAAGATCTTGTTAATGAGGTTCAGTCACTAAATTCTTATTCTTCAGAAGTATTGAGACTTCAAATTGAGCATTATGTTCAGAGTGTTGCTTATTCATGTCCTGAATTTTCTCATCTACCTCATAATGCTCCAGTAAATCTTATTGCAGGTGACCCGCCGTTACATGTTCTGCCACATATGACTGAACTTCGAGTATGTGTATCAATTTTATTTACATTTCAGAGAAGAGTTGTTAAAGACCTTCAATTTGTAAATGATACCAGAGATTGGCTGTCAAGATTAGTTGCTATTCTTTTACGTGTTGCTTCATGGAAAGATCATTTGTTTCTGTTGAACCATGTGTTGAGATGTCCTGCTGGAGTGGGATCTTGGGCTTCTAGCTTTATCCAGCCCCCTCCTCCAGTTATCCTTCCTGCAAACAGAGTTCAACATGAATCATCTCCTTTTACAAACCCTAATTTAGATCACATGGTTGCAGCATTGGCTACAATTTTGTTGCCTGTTAGAGAACGAGAACATTTTCTAGAACAGGCAAGTTAAAAATTACATTCTTTACATGAAAATATGTTAATTGACTAGAACTATCATTATTATTTTCTGTAATTTTTCAGGTGCAGTCATCATTGAGAGACTCTGTTGCAAGAGAGACTGAAAGTGATAGTTTATGGGTGTTAATCGATTCTGAAGGAGAAGAGGATGAAGATGTGAGCAAGTCATGTTGGTCCATTCTTAAAGAAAATGACTTGGTGGCATTGTTAAATCAAATTCCCCTGGATTACATGTTCAGACATGTATTGCTTGTTGATCGGCGAGATGAAAGGTAGATAAAAACAGTACAGCAATTTAATGCACAAGTTGTCTTTGTAAGTTTTGTTGAACTATTTTATATTTGTTTTCATCAATTTCATCACCTCAACCACCCAAGGAACTTGTGAAGGAAAGATTATCTTAATTTGCACCTTCTAGATATTCATTAAAAATATCTAGATAAGCAAATAAAAAATCAGAAAGCAAGAACATGAATTTCACAACTTTTAGTTCAGCTAGTATTCTTTTGGTTGGCTGAAGATTTTTGTGTTTAAACTAGGTTGAGTGTACATTTGGTTAATTGTGGTTCATCAAGGATATAGCAAGGAAATTATGACTTCAGATTCCTACTTGAAAGAAGGAAGTATTTTCTTTATTTCAACTAAACTTGTAAAACAGTACATTGAAATGTACTTTAACTCTCCAAGGGTGAGAATTAGTTTACATCAAAAATCTTGAATTTCTTTAAATTTTTTTAATTCAGCAACTTAAGATAAGCCCCAATAAATTACTTCATGTTTCAGTGAAGAGGGGGGGGGGTAATGTATTCCTCTGACCTTTGGGGGGATAACTATACTGGTTGGAGAAAAAGAAAATATTGAACAAGGTAACTGTTTATTTGCAAAACATAGACTTTAAAAACAAAGACAAACATTTTCTTCTTCTTCAAGTAGATGAGCAGTTTAATCATAGTGAATGTCCAAATCTCACTTTGACCTCTTCGATGACAGAGCTCTCAAACCCAAAGCTTTGACAGCTTCCTTATATCTTGTAAAGTATGTGATGGCAATGCCTCTTCTGAATTCCTTTTCGTCCTTTCTTCGTGTAAATCTTCCAAGCATTACTTATTACGTCATCTATGAGCCTTATCAATATTGCCCAGTTCCATTTCTTTCCTCTGGTAGGCTATTAGTTTCATATTCATATTTTCCTATGATAAACTGGTCGTCGGAAAAAAGTAATGTTGAGATCTCAACCTTGGTAATCCTAAAAACATATTTTAAAGTCATTAACCATTTTTTAATAATCACATCTATATACTATATATTAAAAGGCATTGGCGGGAGCAAGCATCCCTGTCTTACTCCCTGGTTCTCTTCCATTTAGCATTCGGATCTTGATTTTGTTATTTCTGTAATCATCTTTTAAGGCTGACTAATGCTTTTATGTAATCAAGAAAGACATAGTATGTTGGTAGCTTTAATTCCATTCACTTTTTAGTGAGTTGTGTCAATACAATTTGAACATGATCAACCTTTTCTAAAACCATGTTGTGATTCATATATTTGAGTTTCCACAACAGGCACTAATCTTTGATTTAAAATTTTTGTTAGATTTTATGACAAGAATTTAGAAGATTTATACCTCTATAATTTGAACATTCAGATTTGTCGCCTTATATAGTAGGTAAATTAGGGCTTCATTCCATTCTTCTGGCACATATCCATTCTGCTAGCAGATATTAATAAAGTTGAGAAGTCTCAGCATAAATTGATTCACTGCGTATCTGATCAATTCTATGTTTATATTATCAGTACCAGTTGACTCTTTATTTTGTCCTTAGGTTTCGGTTAGCTATTCGAACTTGTCGCATATTCTTGCCTGCTGCAATTTATCGCTGCCCAAAATACATTTTTCTAATGTTTACTTAATTTTTCAGTTTCCCTATTATAGAGTGGAAATATCATTTTAAGATTATTAAAGAACATTAAAACCTCGCCATTAATGTCAATTTTCTTTGAAAAATTTGGAGCCGTTTAAGAAACTGGCATTTAAGCGCTACTGTAAATTCGAAATTTGAAGGTTTTTTTCGAAAAATTTTCAGTTTTCAAAAAACTTAATTTGATGTCATTTTAAATACTTTAACTCACAAATACAAGTGTTTACAAATTGCTGGAAATGTTTATATCAACAGTGTGAGAGATCTTTCAAAATATTTACATTTGTGTTATTTTTGGAAAACAAAAAAAACACACACACACACACACCATATTAAAGAGTGCAATTAGCACTAACTGTTCGAAATGTTTGAAGAAAAAATTAGGAGCCATTTTTGAGAAACTGGCATTTGAGTGTTTCTGAAAATGCAGAGTTTGAGCTAGTTTTCACAGAAAACGTTAGAGTTTTTATGACATTGTTTAAAGCACATGTATTTATAAATACAATGTTACCAAATTGCCACTAATATAAATATTAACACCATGAGAGGCAAGTCAAAAAATACATTTTTGTAGTGTCTATGTCTTCTTGTAGAGTACATTTCGCAATATCCCTACTAAAAGTTTAAAGAAAAAATTTGGTGCCATTTTTGAAAAAATCTTGTTTTTGTAATTTTTTAAAATTCCACGCAATGTTGCACGAAATCTGCTAAAATTAAAAAAAAAAAAAGTACATGACCTGAATGAAAGAATTCAGTATTGATGACAAATTTTATTTGAAGGAAAAATGTAATTTATCAATTTTGTTGTTTATCAGTTAAAGGAAGACGCCGAAAACAATTCATACTTTTGAAATTTTCGAAAATTCAGAGTTAACCATGAAAATCGGACCTTTGTCACGTTTATAAGTGTATGTTACTCTATTCTTACAAGATATTTAAAGAAAAAATTTCGAGCTGTTTTGGAGAAAATTTTGGAAATATTCGGGGGGCTTTATGTAAAGTATCCCCAAATTTTAAAGACTTTATTTTCAAAATCTCAAAGCTTCGACTCAAGCCATATAGACATGGGTTTCTTCAATTTGGAAAAACATCCGACGCATGGTTTAGTTGCTAGTAGTGTTCAGACATCAGAAGGACGTTTTGAATAAAAAAACGAACATTTTTTCGGTATAAGGGGAACGTTTATTTTCGTCGAAATCGATTTTCCGCAACATTACAAAACTTTCCCTATAGTACATATACGGGAAAATAGAAAGGAAGGTGATGGTATATTTTTGGCTTCAGATTCGGATTCAGCGCGTCGAAAGACATCGAAACACGCGTGTAAAGAGTGTGTGTGAGAACTCTTTTTTTGCTTATGTAGTTACTGAATTTCGTGGGGGGGGGGGTTCCCTCACCCCCCCCCCCCGTGGATCCGCGCCTGACAATAATCTAAACTAATAACCGCTAATGTAAAATATTAACGATGCGAGAGAAGTCAAAAGAACTACGTTTTTTGTATTTTTGAAAAACAAAAGCATAGAGCAATATGGCGTTGTCTAAGAGAAAATTTAGTACTACACATATTAAAAAGTTTTTAAAAAAATTTTGTTTCAAGAATATCTTGGTTTTATTATTTTTTAATACAAATGCACGTAATAGAGTGCGAATTTTTTTTGTAACAAATGCACGCAATAGTGTGCGAAAACTACTAAAAGTTTAAAAAAATGTAGATCTTAATGAAATAGCCAACCGAGGAGAAAAAAATTTACTTGAGTAAATCTCTATCTTTAATAGAAAGAGAGAGACTGGGAGAGAAAGAGAGTGACAAAGAGAGAAAGTGACAGAAGAAGACTGTGAGAAAAAGAGGGAGGGAGATTGAGAGCAGGGCGCATCTGCTGGGTTTCCCCTGAAGTAGGATTGAGCAAAAAAAATTTAAAACTTTTGAAATTTTTGGAAATTGAGAGTTATTAGTGAAAAATGGACCTATGCCACCTTTGTAAGTGTATTTTACTTCATTCTTTCAAATATTTTAAATAACAAAAATGTATCTCTGGCTTTATGTAAAATATCTCAAATTTTTAAAGAATGCATTTCAAAATACCATAGTATCGAGTCAAGTCAGATTGATCAGAGAGTATCCATTTCAAAAAAATAATATGTATGATTTAGGTGCTAGTGGTGTTAACGGACGGACATTTTGCGACATTTGAGACATTTTGCCGACAGTGTTTTTTTCAGGATCAAGAATGAATTCTGGCCACACTATGTGTTAAAGGATTTTTTTGTCTAAATTTAGCTACTGTATTTATCCACTTTTTCGTTATCAGAGCCCAACAATAAGAGTTTTTCTGCCGTAAATGCATTGTTTTTTCCCCGCAGCATTACATAGGGCTTAACTTTCTCTCTACTGTGTAATCGGTAGCGAGAAAGTAATAAAATACAAAATTATCAGTTTTCGTACCCAGTGACCTAGGATATTAGCAAGAATCTGCAAAATATTTGACAAGCTGTAAAATGTTAATGATTTTTGTGCCAAATATGCAACAGCAGTTTAATGAAAAAAGATTTGCCAGCAGAAGCTGAAATATGAGATTTGTAACATACACATTTATCTAACGAAAGTATATGAGATGGTGTGTGCCATTTTATTGCACCTCTAGTTTCCAAATGCCCATTTTTTATTTCTTTATTTTTTATGTTAGCAGAAATTTTCCAACCTAAAGCTATCATTAAGATAGAGGAGACAATACTGAATTGTAAATGTAATTTACATCCATAAAGAAATGGTCATATTTCCAGTCCTTTTTTTTAGCTTTTGAGTGTAGTATTTAGTCATGCATTTTGGTATTATTTAGTAATGTTCATGATATATTTTGACCATAATGATCACTTGCAGTATTGCATTAATAATGTATCATTTTAAATCTTGACTTTCTCTATAACTTCAGTGGCACTAGAGTAATACAATATTCTGGATTAAAACTTGAATGAAATATAGTATAGTGTTTAAGAAAATGTGAAAGTATTTTTTACCAATTTTGATTTCTGATATTCAAGTTAACAACTTTGCAAAAAAATCCTATCTGATCTTTAACTAAAAGGAGTGAAATACTAAAGTTTGTATTGGTTCATGGAAAAGTCATTATTAATGATTTCCTAATATTACTTGTTTGAAACAAATGTGTTGTAATCCAGTATTCAGAATAAATGTGTGGAGTGTAATTGTAGAAAGAAAATATTTGTTGGAAACAAAAATCAAAATTGAAACCTTTTTCTGAACTATTTTAACAGAATTTTAATATAAACACAAAACTCTTTTAACAGATATCCCAAATAAAATTAATTTTCAACAGGCAAAAAGACAGAAGTCAAAAGTGACAGTGTCTGGCAAAATGAAATTTAACATTAATATTATCTCTAAATTTTCTGTGTTAAAATACTTAGTATGGACTGAATTCAGGGCCGGATTTACCTAAAAGCAAAACAAGCAGTTGCTTAGGGGTCCCCATCAATAGCCCCAAGCTTTGGAATGCGTAACATATGTTGTTACATAAAATATATTTAATGTAATAAATATATGTAAAACTTTATATAAAAAATTATTAGTTTTCATTCCTATTGGTACAGAAAGTACTTGTATTAAAATAACTTTTTATTTAATAAAGATGGGGCTATTTTTATGGAGGGGGGGGGGAGCAACACAATTTTGTGCTTGGGGTACCTGCAATACTAAAATCCGACCCTAACTGCCGTAGTTAAAAAAAATATTTATTTGAGTTACAAATTCCACATTGATTATAGTGCCAAATTTGTTTTCTTGATCTATGATATTTAAGTTAAATATTGTGAAGAGTATTTTATTTTTTTTCTAGAGATATTTATGAAATTACTCGAGTGAATGAAAATCACGTACTTAGGCTATTTGCATTTTCAACTGTGCTGGTGAGGTTACTTCGGCAAGGACTACGAACGTACGATACCCCTAGATATCGTCAGTTTGCTAAGAGATTGGGTCGTCTTATTCGACATACTGTGCAGTATGCATCAGACCATTGGGAGTGTTTCAGGTAAAGATTTTATTTATTCACTATCATACAATGCTGTCATCCTCTGGAGCTCATTTAACTGAATTTGTATTGTTACGAGGAGATGCAACCGTTGGGTTGAACCAGCTATGCTGCAGCGTTTGCAAATTGAATATGATGCATTCTTCTTACGAGCAACACGGTGCATCTTCTCTTCACAAAGACTTGGTGCATGGCAATTTTTAGCTGTAGTGCCTTACAATGTAGTGTCTATTTCTACACTTTGGCGATTATTCTATATTTTACATGAAGATTATCAAGAAGAAGAAAATTTGAGCCTACACTGGGACACACGGCTAGGTCTGCATTCTTTGTTTTTCAATATTGTTGTTGTTGTTGTTGTTGTTGTTGTTGTTTTATTCTTCCTCACTATATCTGCACGGTGTGTCTAGATTGGGAAAGAAAACTTAGTGATCCAGATCTCAGAATTCAATTTGAAGAGAAACTTACCACAATGCCAGAAGCAGAATCATATTATCTCTTGACTACTTTCGCAAATATGGCAATGGCAAGAGGATCTTCAGATAGAGACTTTGTGAAAGCAGCAACATTAGATTTATTCCAGGTACAAGCTGCTAATGTTTCACCTTTTCTATAGTAAGTTATAAATAATTTTAAAAAGTTTTAGAAAATTATGATTAAATTAACAATGTTTTATCTGCTTACAGATTGGTTTTCTCAGTTCTGCTACCCAAGAGTCGTGCTCTAAATCTGCTAGAGTATTGCTTTCAAATATAACAACTAAACATCCAAGTTTACTTTCTGACATTCTGGCAAAACTCATGGATAATTTTACCCAAGCTGGAAAAGTATGTGTAAAGGTTTTTAATACATACATATACTTCTCTCAAGAAAAGAATCACTAATTAATTTTTTATTTTTTAGCTGAGCCTTTATTTATTCAAAGACCTGCCTCTGCGTCTCTGGAATCCTAGTGACAAAGATTTAAATACAATTGCTAATTGGTTACTGAATTGCCCTCTTGCATCCACTGAAAATAATCTTGCTCGTCTAATTTTGAGTAATCTAAATTGGGGTTGCACAGAGCAGTCATTATGTCTTGAATTGTTCTTTCATCGAAGAGTGGCTGCTCTTGTTGTTGAAGCAGCTTTAAAGTTTGTGCCAGAAGCCATGGGCAGTGGTGGAACAGCCATGATCACAGAGAGTGTTAAACAGGTACACAACTTATTTCTGAAGCAATTTGAGGCATTATGTAAATTGTAATTTTGTTTGACTTTTAGAATTATTTTTAAAAAAATAAAAATTTTGGACTTTGTAAATTATTTTTTGTTGTAGTTACACATAATTGAATGTTAGGCATGACAATTGTAGTTCTTAATAATGGTATATCATTAACAATTCATTTGTACAGTCTGTTATCTGTCATGTTTATTCTTTTGTTCAATTTATGAGTAGTATAATATTTGAGTGAATTATCTCATATCTTGTTTCAAAATGAGTAAAATTGGTGTTGGTTTTTTTGTTTATCACTTATAAATTTATTAGAGAAATGTTAAGTAGAAACAATTATTCTTTTTGTACCTCCATACAAGTTTTATTCTAGAATACTTTGAATTATTTCAATGATAGAAATAAATTGCATTGTTCTCAAAATTATTTAAAGCTGTGTGTAAGATCTTTCATTACATTCCTTAAATAATTAAAAACAGTTTAAATTTTTCTTAACCCATTCATATATACATTTATTTAAAATATTAATACATGTATATTAATTAATACATGTGGATGTGTTAAGAAAGATTCAGTCTTTAATTAAATGTGGTATATAATGAATAAACTTCATTTGTTTGCGCTCAAGGCCAATGTTAAACTCAGTTTTCATGTCTTGTTATGAAAAATACAGTAGCCTTTTTGCCTGTATTTTCAGGTGTCAAATTTAGCCACGTCCATTGTGAGACCTCAATCCACTGAACAAATTTTTAGTCAGTGGGCTTGGGAAATGCTGACACGATTGCGCTTGCATGCCCTGGATCAACCAGACCATGCTGTGTGGACAGCAATGGCCAATCCTGCTACAGCATTTGCAGGTGTTCCTGACATTGAAAATGATTCAACTCTCGAAAGTGTACTTATGGGTGTTCGAGACAGACAGCCAATTGCTTGTTATGCTGCGGCTTTGATGAGCATTTGGGGTCATAGTGTACCTCTCCTGTGTACAAAAGGTTTCAACATGCTTCAGATATTATTATGCCATTATAAGTACGATGCAGTTTTGGGAGTCCTACAACATTTCGTTCCTTTGTTTTTGGATTGTGAAGAGTCTCTAGTCAAGAATGAAAGGTGAGAATATGAAAGTGATTGGTGAAATATGAGAAAAGGGATTATGTAGACTTAGTGTAAGTTTATAAGTATAACACAAGATGTTCTTATTAATTGTCTCAAATTGGTTTTTTGTTAGCCTAACTGTTGTTGTTACAGTTCTAAGATATAATGTGTGATGTAATTGATGACAAAGTAATTATTTTTCATCAAAATAAAAAAAAAATTAACAGAAGCCTTTGGATTCTTGATTAGCATTGAAAACTATGGTTTTATTACTTGTTGCTAGATTTTGCTTGCATTTTCAGATTTGTGTCCATCTTAATTTCAATTCTGATGGCTGATAAAACATATATGAAAATGGCTAAGAATCTAATAGCTCCAGAATTTCCTGGCCCAGTTTTGAAGCAGTTTGGAAATATGATAGAATATCAAATGGAAAATTGTCGAAGGTATGTTCCTTTACTCTTTTTGAAGGGTTTAAATATGATTTTCTACTTGCATACTTAATTTTTATCATACTAAGTTCAGATATTTAAAAAAAAATTTTTCTTTAGGTACAGTCTAAATAGCCCTCGTCCTTTTATTCAGTTATGGATGGTGAGCTTATCTCAGATTTCTGACTGGACAAAAGAGAATGGCATTATATACCTCATGGATGTAATGTTAAGATGTGCCTTCTTTCATGTGGAAGCCCGTGAAACTGCTAGTTTTCTTTTGAACAAAATGTATCAGGTAATGATTTGAATAGAACTATATTTTGTGATTCTGTTGCCAGTGATTGCATGATTTTGTTATTGTTGATTCTAGCTAGCATTATTGGAATTGGACGATGAGGTTAGTGTAATTTTAATCTTTTAGGTCTTCATACTTTACAAAGGAAAGTTAATTTAAATTCATGCCTTGATGATTATAGACGATGTCAAGTCCAAGACATGGCAGTACTTTTTCTTCTTTCATCAGTTGGGTAGCTTCAGGTACAGCCAATGTGGTATCATTACTACCTCGATCATCTATTCCTGAATGTCCATGGTATGCTTATTTTGTCTTGGAAATGGAGCAAGAATTGCAAGAAGAAAAAACCGGATTGTGGCGAGAAGTTTTGAAGGAGTTAGCTGCTACAACTGGGAAGGCCAATATTGATCAAGCAGTAAAAGTATGTTCTATAATTATTTCTTTATGTAATTGGATTAATATTGGGTGTGTGATTAGTGGTTTTGATAATCTAACTCTACAAAGAAGCAGATTTGCTCTTACAATACAACTCCAAATATCTTGATTAATTGAGAACGGATCCATATAATCCAAATAATCAAATATCTGGATATCACTGACCTGCAAATTTAAACTTTCTGATAATTGCATAATGCTTAAGAAGTGCTCTTTTATTCCTTTGTAAGGCCAAGATCTTGAACAAAATTATTTAATACACTTTGCGTGAAACGTTTTGGTTTCTTTTCAACATCTTCAATTGAGAAATCAGTCACATTCAGATCCAGAATAGGGAAGGTGTTTTTCTAGACGCTGTGAGACTGTTACATCAGGACCAAAGGAACAAGTAAAATTGCTGATAGAATATTGCTTGGAGGCACAATAATACTTTGGTTCCTGTTGTTAAATCCCTTCACTTGCACAGAAAAAGAAGCGGCAATAAGTACTGTTCTGTAGGTTGTCGCCACACCTTTGGAATTCCAAATGGCTACACTGTTCTTTCTCCATTAATCCACTGTTATAACTGCTCTATTTACATGTTCTACAAGCCCTATGTGGTGCCAAGAAATTGTCGTGACCTCCGAGTTTGATCCTAAAATAGGCGTAGTAGGTCTTTATCACAAACTCTGTTATTTTGCGTTGCTGTCGTATCGGCACGAAACTTCCACACTCGTAACGGAATGTATCGGGGCAGTTCTTGCAGCCAAAACATGGCATGTCAATATAATTTCAATAAAAAGATTATATTTTTTATTGAAATATGTATTAAACACCAAATGTCATTCACTATATGACACTTTAGATGACAAACATCTCTTTTCAGTGACAAGTGAAACACAACTATGACTTGCAGACAAACCACAACAAATGTTGCAAAACTTGCTTCATTGTACCGTGTTACCGGCTCTAAACTTGAGCTTATAGTACAGGGTTGTCAGATGGCTGCAGGACATTGATTTAATAAATTAATCTAGACATCTTAATTGAAGCAACTCCTCCAGCAACCACATAAGAAGTGCATTAGTGCATGAATGTGTTAAAGCGTAATATGTGATTTTTGAAAAAACGAGATGTGATGTGGGGAAAATAACATCAGATCCTGATTGACGATGCAAAAGTAATTCTAAAAAGCAATGCAAGAAGTTGATAATGAAATCATCGCAGGCCAGTGAAATTAGAGAAATCATGAAAAAGTTCATTTATTTAAAAATATGCTAAATTTCTGCGTATATACAACTGTAATATTTATTTAATGACTACAAAAACATTTACATTTTACACATTTACAATATATACAGTGCTGTACTTACCAGGTGCACAAGTTTAAAATGTTATTTTCATTAAAAGTACTCAATAATTTAGGAATAGTGGTGAAATATCTTTTATTCAAAATATTGGTCTTCTTTTTCTACACATTTAGACCTTCTTTAAAGCAAATTTATGGATGCCATTTCGCAAGAAAATTTCAAACTGCATCAACATCTATTCACCAAGCCATTTTTCCACTTTATTGAATGTTATGAAATGCTATTCAGCCAGTGCAATCCCATCTATGCTAACAAATGGTAATCTGAAAGAGCTAAGTCTGGTGACCCCAGTAGATGGGGTAAGAGTTCTCAACCAGGGGTGAAAATGGTGTCTTTTTCCAGTTTGGCTAAATGTGCAGGAGCGTTGACATGCTGCAAAATGTCTTTGCCATGTCTTCTAGCCCATTCTGTCTGTTTTTCAATCAACACATAGTTCAAATTGATCGTTTGCTGCCAGCAGCCATTGGTATTAACTATTTTACCAGGCTTGTGAAGTTTGTAGTACATGACACCCTTCTGATCCCACCACACACACAACATTGTCTTTTCCCCAAGCAATCTGATCTTGCACTCTATCATTGCTCTGCCATCATTTTTTGTGATTGTGCATCATCCACATCCAATAATGCTTGAAATTGGACATCTTCAAACTTTCTTTGTCAATTTTTGCATTCTTTGACAACATTAAAATCACCACTTTTGACTCTGAAACCAGCATTCACAAATGTTGATATATGGATCATGCTTGCCGTAAGTTTCCACACAAATTCAATGACTTTCTGATGCTTTTTATGATGCAAAAAATCATCACTTACTGCAAATGCTCTTTATTGCCCTTAAATTTTGACATTTTTACCTCTGAACAGAAGTATGCTGCTAACCTGTAAACAAACAAACAAATATTTTATTAGTAAGCAATCATAGCTGCAAAAATATTCCGGTCCCTAGTAATAATTGTTGAACAGAACCAACACGTTGATTTTATGAAGTTATTTTATTAATAAAAAATTATTTTTCCTCAAGACAATTCAGATAGTTGGAGTTCAGATAATTGAAGTTCTACTGTATTTGGAAATACATAGAAATGGATTATTAGTCCATTCTCATTTCAAAATTAAATTAAAATTTAACTTCAAATAGTTATTTACAAGAGTAATTTATTTTCTTATAATTAGAATACAATTTTCTGTGAGATTTTCAGGAATTTGACAAGTTTTGTTTGATATAATTGTTATTCCTTGCTTCATTTTCCTTAATTAAAATTTGATTACAGACATTTTGTTTATATTTATTTTCAGAGAGCTGCCCAGTCTTTGAAAATTCCTGCACCACCAGCTAGTAGTCTCTTCATATATCGTTGGGCACAACAAGCTCTTGATACACCTTTGGATCACCCTTTGTTGCCTTTAATTTGGCAGAAATTTTTTGTTTTGTTTTTAGCTAGAGTGCCTTCAGCTTCTGGGTTAGTAGCTTCACTGATTTTCTATTTAGAACTGAAGCACACGAGTAAAGGTCATACGATTATTGTAGATATTTGTGTATATTTGATAATTCTCTAGTAGCTAAATTCGATGTTTTGGGCAAATGTCAAAAGATTTCTAGAGAATTTTAAATTTTATATTGAAATTTGGGGTACAGAAAAAGAGAGCACATTTGGATAGCACCTAAAATGTTTTCATTTCACAAAATCAGAAAATCTGGATGAAAGAAAGACCAACCAAATCATGTGATTTAAGAAGGATGTCACAAAGAGAAAATGTTGTTAAGTAATGTTACCGAATTGGAAAAGAAAAATTGGGGAATTTCAGTCTCCAAATTAATTTTCCATTCTGTTCATTAAACTTGCATCATGAATAGTCATTATCATTGTTTATTATAACCCAATTAAAAGGTAATAAAATTGTTACATTATAAAGGTTTATTTACCTCTTGGCTTCTTTCCAGACCAAATTCTGGGAAAGTATGTGGAATGCATTAATTGAGAAGTGTTATTCACTGATAAATTTAAAATTTTACTACAATAATTTTACATACTGGGGCATTACGAGAATTTGTCTTTTTTCATCTCTCATGAACGTATCATTAGTGAAAATGCTCTTTAGTAGATCTTATTAAAGTGTCTGTGTAATCAAATGTTAGTTATTGTAAGACTTTTTTATTATTAATATCAGGTATCAATTGTCCTGAAATTATAAGAATAATGTTATTTTTAAGAGATCTCCATTGTAACAAATACCTAATTTTGTTCAACGATAATCATTTTTCTTACATGACCTCAGTGTTCCTGACAGAGGATGTGTTGGTGATAAATTCTTTGAAGGAATGTTGAATCTGAGTTTTCATAAGAAGTTAAAGAAAAGATTACAGGAAGCTTCAGAGTTCTATCGGTCAAAGAGCACCGAAACTGGAGGTGATTCACCTCAAGCCGAGGAAGCCAAAGAAGACCAATCTGAAACAGAGGATGTTGGAGCTGAGAAAAAGGAATGGTACACAACTTGTTCCAAGTAAGAAAACCTTTTTTTTTGTGCCTCTTTTTCTATCACTTACTTATATTCATCATCAATCACTTATATTTATCTGGATGTATTTGAACAGACTTTTAAGGACATTTAGTCTGTGGCTGGAAGAACCAAGACTACAAGAGCCTAGTTTGTTTTTGCCTGCCCTTCCTCCTCAATATAATCCCTCTAAACTTGCTGGAATCATCCAGGGAGATAAAACTCCTTGGTTGGAGTATCTGGATTATGCTCTTGTTAGAGGGAATCAACAAAGTGCTGCTTGGGATTGGCAGGTGGCACGATATCGCACCCTTGATCCCTCAGTTAAGATACTCTTACCTTCGCCTGAAGAAACTGATGATCCTTCAGACAGAATTCTAAAACGGTAATTAATTAAAATCTCAGAGATAAATTATTTGTTATTACACACCGTAATTTGCTTTTCTTATTTTTGATAGGCTGCAGTCATATGATTCTTCAGTACCCCCGCCACCTCTGAGGCCAAGTAAACCTGTAGTACCAACAGTTTCCAATGACATGCTTTACAACAGGGGTACCATGCTCAATGGTCTTAAACCATTCTTCAGATCTCTTCTAGAATATGCTCAGTAAGTAGTTTTGTTTTGGTTCTGTTTTGAAAGGTATGGAAATTATCAAAACTATAGACAATCCTCACTTTTTCATCAATTTGCTACAGTATATCAAAATAAATAATTTTATCTAACTTTCCAATGTATTTTCAGTTAATCAGGGCGATTTAAATGTAAGTGTTTGTTAACAAATACCTTAATATAAAGAAGCAATGTAATAATCCTAGATTAATTTAAATAGTAGAATCACTATCATGTTTCTTCATGAAAATGAAATACATTTGTGAAAGTCATATGTTATATCTTTAATCAGGTAATGCTTGTGTGCATCTGTCATTTGCAGTTAGGACCTTTCCAATCCACCATTTCGGGCATATAAGGTATCATTCGTCTGGGGAATTTGCCATTTCGAGAACAGATGGAATTGTGGGGAAGGTGAAGCATGGGAAGAAATCATTAGACCCCTTCCATCCATTGTTTAGGGAAAGTGAAGGGTCATTTGATGTGTCTCAGGTCTGCTGTGGGAACATATTTTTTCTATCCTTTCCTTCTAATTAAAAGACCTGAAATTAATAAGTTTGAAAACCATAAACTGTTTAAAGCTTTAAAGATATCATACAAAGCTATAGTTACATCTATAAAATTGAAATAAGTAATTTTTTTACCAAGGATATAGTAATTGTCAACGCAATGTTAATAGAAGAAAGGTGCAAAGAAATTAATGTCAGAAAAAGAAAATTGTGTTTGGAAAATTGAAAGAAATTTCGATGATAAAATAAATTTAAAAGAACAAATATTTGTAAAATCAATACAGGTTCTAAACAGTTATTGTTTTTACAAGTATTATTGATGTGCTTTATGAAGATATTAACAAGTTTTTGCAAGTATCTATAACAAAAGATGGATGTTACATTGAAGAAATAAAAATAAGAAGAATATCAGGAAAGACAACCATGAAAAAGTGTAATAAATTCATCAAAGACTCAGTATTATCAGTGAAGACGAAAATCAAGCTTAAACAGACAATGATGTTGTCTGTTGTGCTATACGGCTCTGGGTGTTGGTCTTGAAACTCTTCAGACCAGAGAAAAATTGATGCTTTTGAAATGTTGTTTGGAGGAAATTGTGGAAAATCCGTTGGACACACAAAAGAAATCTGTTCTGAAAAATTAAAACCCTAATGTTCTCTAGAAGCCAGAGTTCTGAAACAAAAACTCCTTATTTGGACAGATTTCAAGGAGATCAGACTCTTTGGAGAAGGACATAATGTTAGGGACAATGGACAAAACTAGAAGACATGGAAGACAGAGACTGAGATGGCAAGAAGAAATCTAAAAAGTAACCAACTTGGCATGGATAGAAATAATGTATGTGGAGCAAAACAGAATAGGATGGAGAAAACTCACAAAGAAAGTGACACCAAAAAGGAAATTTTCAAGGAGAGGCTGGCAACCAACTGTTTTGAATATCCTGTTAAAGGATCACCAAGGATTACATGCGACTACATATTTCTTACTTATTATGTCAAGAAGGTTAGTTCTGGGTTTGTCAGATTTCATTAATCATTTAATGAATTGAGAATTATAAAAAAGCATGTGAACTAGTGGTGTTACAACAGCACATTCTATCACGTGTTATTTCTAATTTTGCAATTTTCCAAAAATTCAGAGACTGTAATAAACAGAGACCTCTGTCGTTTTTTTAGGAGTTCCTTGTTTTATTTGTCAAAAAATTGGTAGCAATTTTTGGGGAAAATATTGTTTTTATAAATTGCATTGATTTCAAGTGCAAATTACACAAAAATTACTCACTCTTTCAAAAAATTGTACATGACCTTTTTTATAGAGCTAAGCTTTTACTACTGATTTTGTTGCAAAATCTCTGATCTTTAATTTTGTAATTTTTAAATGTTAAAATTTGGCATTTCGAAAATACAGAGCTCAACAGAAATGATACTAACATCAATTTTTTTAACATCCTTTAATATACACGAGAAGAAAATTTACAGAAATAATTTGGTGTTGTTTTGAGAAAATAAATGTATAAAAAATTTAAAAATTGCCTACATTTCATGCAAAATTACCTGATGCCTCATATTTTCAAAAAATTGTACATGACCTTATTTGAAGATCCATCTTTAAAGAACAGATTTTACAAAGGAAAAAATCTCTATCTTTAGTATTGTAGTTGTTGGAAGACATTGAAAAAAAATTGAAGTTTTGACGTTTTTAAAAAATCAGAGATTGCAATGAAAATGATACCAGTACTGAAAGCACTTAATGCTATCTGTGTACAAAGTTTAATTAAAAATGTGGAGCCATTTTTGAGATACTTTTTGAAAATAAGTCTTTACATAAATTAGTCTCCAAAATCATAATATATGTTTCAAACTCAGAGGGCTTTGGGTTCATGTAAATTGATTAGAGAATATAAATTTTGGACAAAAAAAGCTGAACATTTAAGGTGCTATTGCAGCTATTTCTAGCTACCAGACACAGATGGAAAGACAGACAGACAGCCATGTCTATCAATCAAGTTTTCAAAATCAAGGCTCCACAAAAATGGAGTCTGACTACATAACCTGTGTATACAAACAATATATATCTACTTTTTCATTACAAGGGTCTGGCAATTAGAGTTTTTCTGCCAAAAAATTCACAGTTTTCTGAAGCATGATTACAATACTTTCTCTTTTTATGAAGTTAAGGCAAAAAAATAAAAACTGTAAGGAGATACTACATGTGACATGGTTGTGGTACCTGCTATCATTAACTTTATGTTGTTTTTAACCTGGCTTCAATAAGATCCTCTGGAAATATCATAGTTAAAATATAAAAAATAAATTTTGGCAGAATAATTAAGTGCATTGAGTATATTGAAAATATTAACTAGTGGGGCTACAGAATGGCACAGATTTTCCCATATTAGTTTTCTATTTTTCTTGGTCTCAGCTAGCTACACGGTCTTGCCACAAACTCATGCCAGCTGTTATCTATCCTCGCCCAAAGTACATTTTCTTAATTTTTCAGTTTCCTAATTATAGAGAAGAAATATTATTTTAAGATTATTAAAGAACAGAAAAACCTCATTTTGAAAACCTCCTCTTTTTGAAAACCATGTGTTTAAAGTGGTACTGTAAATTCAAAATGTAAATTTTTTTCACAGGAAATTTTCATTTGAAGCTCATTTTAAGTACTTTTACTAACAAATTCAATAGTGTTTAAAAATTGCTGGAAATCAACAACGTGAGAGATCTCCCAAAAAATTTACATTTGTGTTATTTTGGAAAGAAAAAGGAAAAAAATTGAAATTAACTTCACGTCATATTAAAGAGCAGAATTAGAACTTTACATTCAAAATGTTTGAAGAAAAAATTTGGAGCCATTTTTGAGAACATGCAGAGTTCTGAGCTAGTTTTCCCAGAAAACAGTTTCTGAACATGCAGAGTTTTGAGCTAGTTGTCACAGAAAACAGTTGAGTTTTCGAGAAACTTTACGCAACATTATTGAAAGCACATGTACTCATATATTCAATAATATTAACAAATTGCCGCTAATATAAATATTAACGACATGAGAGGCAAGTCAAAAAAATAACATTTTTGTAAATGTTGAAAAAACAAGAGAGTAGAGCAATATGGCATTTGTCATCTTATAGAATACATTTAGCACTATCCATACTAAAAGTTAAAAGAAAAAATTTGGAGCCGTTTTGGAGAAAATCATGTTTTTTAATTGAACATATTGCAGGCAGTATTGCATGAAAACTACTAAAATTTTAAGAAAAATGTACTAGACGTTAATGAAAGAACTCGCTACGAACAGCAAATTTTATTTCAAGGAAAAATCTCTATCTTTAATTTTGTAGCTGTATTTTTTGAAAATTTAGAGTTAATAGTGAAGAATAGTGTATATATACTGTATATACACACACACACAAGAAATTTAAATCAAAATTTGGTGATGTTTTTAAGAAAATTTTGAAAATGTCCAGAGGGCTTCAGGTAATAAAGACCCTCAATTTTAAAGATTTTTTCTTCTTCAAAATCTCAAAGATTCAACTTGAGCCAGATGGACAGGGATTTGTTCAATTTGGAAAAAAAATGCTACGAATGGTTTAGGCGCTATTGTTCACAGACGGAGGTTTTTGTTGTTGTTTTTTGTTTTTTTAAATACCTTTTCAGTATCAGGGGACCTCTAAAACGTGTTTTTCCGTCGAAATATCGAAGTCGATTGTCTGCAGCATTACATAACTTTCCCTATACTACTATAAAAACAGAATGCCCACTTTGTGGAAAACTGGGAAAAATCACGGAAATTTATTCCTCTGGAAAAGTCAGGGGAAAATCACGGAATTTGTGAAAGAATTGTTGGAATTCAGGGAAATTTTTGAGATGGCTATAAAATTTTAACATATTTCTAAAACAAATAGTTCACAAATAGTTCAAAAACATAATTCTTTGACCAATTTCTATTTGTTGATTTTTTAATTTATTTTTTTAGCTTTAGCATTGTAAAATCAACTGACAAATTAGTTCCAAGCTTGCTTTGATGTTTTCTTTAATTAGTGTGTAATACTTCACAAATCTTATGTGAATAATAAAAAAATGTTATAAAGAACAAGGAAAAGACGGAAATTTGTTTCAGGAAATGGGTAACCACCCTGAAATACAATCATCATAAATACTGCAATAACATAGGGTAGTATATACACAGTACAACAGTCCTACACATAACAAGAATATCAAAATCATTGTTGTTCCATAATGCAACACATGAATTGCGAATATTTAATGGTGGGCAGCCTCTTCCTTGGAGCCTTGCAGTTATATTACATCAGCTGTGTCCAAAGCAGTGACACTGAGTATGAAAATTCAGTCAGTTTGCACATTATGAGAATAGGCCAACTAATCAATGTGTTTGGATTTTTCAGTCAAAATCAAAATTATTTCATTGTTTTTGTACTTTCTCCAGAGTTCCTAGTTATCTAACGAAACCATCCTCTCTCATGGCTGGATGCTACATAGTTTCCTTTCAGTTTTTGTGCACATTGGGAATTAGTAATATAGTTATTATTTTGCACATTGAACCAAATCAATTTAATTTATTTACTTCATAATACAGTGAACTGTGCATTGAAAATTGTTGTTCTTGTTACATATGTCCTTGTAAAAGATAAATGTTTTACTAGTGTATTTACTTAAAATGTATATGTAATTGATTTAATATTCATAAGATACCATGTGTAGCTTTCCAAAATGACAAAGTAGATTTTCTTTGAAGTTTTGAGAGTTACTGTAGTTCACAATTTTTAGTGGAAGAGAATTCCAGTGATCATGATTCTTCTGGGTAGAAAATGTTTGTAGAAGTTAATTTCTCCAAAACTCAAGCAGTATATATTGTACGTAATACCTGAACATTTCTCTTTTATAACAGAATTTACTCTCTGCGTATGTCAGAACATACTGCTTTGGACTGCAACTTTTTAGAATTAGTGCCTGCTTTGTATCGTGATGTGGAAATGGAAATTATCCTTCATGCTGCTTGTGATAGTGAGCCTCAAATGTCTAGAAGGGATGCTGCTTTGACATGTGCTGGACCTGCTGCTATAAGACTCAAAGTAAGTTAAGTGTTCCACTATTCTTGTATTACAGACAATTTTTTCTTATTTAATTACTCTGTCAAGCATTATTTTCTAACAAACATAAATGTTTTAATTTTTTAATATGTTTTGTTTCTTACACAATTTATTTAGTTTTATTATAATTAATACTGTTATTATTTTTTGCCTGTTTCACAACTAAAGATTTTAGGTGTTTATGAAATATATAATCTACTCTAGATTGCTACCACCTTCCTAAGGAGCAGATCTAGTAACTGTTCTTACCTCTACAATACTTGTGGCAAAATATGGTCTGTTTCCAATTACAAAATGCAGTCTAGCACTTTCAAGTGTTTTGAAGGACCTGAGAGTTAGGACAAGTTCTTACAAACATTTTATGGAACAAATCCCGAAGCTCCAATAACTATTGATATGTTTGTTATATCCACCTTTTTTTAGTCTGTCATAATCAATCATGATTATGTAGAGTTAGGGAGCATAGTTTTTTGACAGACAATTTCTTTAATGTTAATTTATTTTATATTCATGCGCAACAGTTTCGAGGATTGTTATCCCCATCATCAGGCTATAAAATTGAATTTTTTCAATATTGAAAAAATAGTTCTCCCTTCGTACTTGTCCTCTCCTTTTCTTGTCGTAACTTCCCCTGGCTCTCAGAACTCATTATTTCAACCGCTCTCACCAACGCATTGTAATGGAACCGTCGCTCGCGTCAGGTGGCGACGTGTGTCCAATTTTTATTCAATATAACGTTGCTGAAAAGATGCCTCGAAATGTGCGTTTTTCGCTACCTGCAAACGTGTTAGAAGCATCGGGGACGCGGAGGCATGCAGCTTTATTGTCTCGACAGGGGCACGCCGCAAACCGCACTCTTAACTCTTCACCTAACTATTGATATGACCTGTCATTTTCTCCTGGGAGACCTGCCTGTCTCCTTGGTTTCGACATTTTTGTCGCATGGTACTGCAACCTTTACATGTAAACATGATTTTTTTAACCAAATCTAAATAACAGTATCTGGTTTAGGTACTGCTTTTATATGATTGATTTGTTGTCATACAATATTATAAAGTGACCAACAAACATTGTAGGTTTTGGTGAGTGTTTATACCATTGGATCATATGTTCGTAACTTTGAGGATGTACTTACCCTCTCGTGGGGGTAATTACAGGCCCCGTCATGTTTTTTCACATTTGCCTTTGTTAGAATTGGAGAAACTGAGACTATACGATTTCTACTCATTCCTGACAAATATGGCATTTATCATCCTGTGAAATTTTGTGATGCACTTTATCATAATGTTATGTTCTCCATTCCTGATGTGGAGCTATTACAAGTGCTTCCGATTTTGATTTCATTCTTTCACTTTTAAGGCAGATAAATGAAATGGTCTCTGTTAATGTGAATCATGTTCATTCTTTTTAGATATTGTCTGTGGAATGGTTTGTCTCTTCATAATTTCTTCAAAATTGTTTGTCTTACATGACAATCAATCACATCAACAGCATCAACAGTTCAGTGTTTGTTTCTAGCATAGTTTTCCTGACTATTCTTCGTGCTAAACTTGCAATGCCTTTTATCCCACTTTTTCAGTGATGCACCAAGTTTGAGAATAGCACAATTAAATATTTGCATTTTATGGTCAAAATCAAAACTGTTGTATTGTTTTTCATTGTTTTCAAAGTTCATGAGTATCAAACAAAACCATACATGCCTCTCACATGGCTGTAAGCTACATAGTTTCCTTTCAATTTCTGTAAGCATTGGAAATTAGGAATATGAATCGGGGAGTTTTAAGTAATGCCTATTTTAAAACCATTGATATACTTGTTCAGGTTTGTATATGTTCTCACATATGTAAGAAAAGGTACAAAAATTTAAATGAATATTTTTTAATGGGTAAAATAATTTATATTTTGTAATAGATCTAGCATAGGGTCCTCAATTTTACCACCTGGAAGCTAAATCAGTCTCTACCAAGAGTAACTCATGAATATAGTCAAATTGCATTGATTTCAAGTTTGAGCTCTCTGAGATCTTATAGAGACTATTTTAACTTGCTGTATTTTCATGATTTAATTAATGGAAATATTGATGCATATGATTTGTATTCTATGATCCCTTGGTCTACAACGGAACAAAGTATGTGGTGTAATGAAAATGCTCTATTTGTAATTTCGATCCCTAGAACAAATGTATATTACTTTGCACAACTTGGAGGATGTGTAGAATGTCAATATTAAGATATTTTTGCATCTACGAATGGATTTTTGAAAAGTATAAGAGAACATTATATAAAAGTCTGCACTTGAAAATAAATTTACAGTGGATTTATTTTGTTGTATATTTTATTTTATAAATTCTCTACTTCTGTGAAATAACTGTAATTGGGCAATTGCCCGAGATATACAGTATGATTCAATCGTTGTTGCTCATACAGGACCCAGTGATAGAGTACCCTACGAGTGAGAAAGAGAAGAAACTACTATTTAAGCATTATATACTATAGTTAATAATATTTGCGTGTGCAGCCAAAACTTCGCACTTTCTCCTCGTGTAACAGGGACTCAAGTGTTCAAAATGACCCCCTCCTCCTGCGTGAGCGCAAGGTAGGCATCTGTGACGCACCCAACTTTGCCGAGTTGTCTTTCATTGACCGCTCCGAAAGCGTTCGGAGTACTTGAGTTACAGAATTTAGAATCTGAACGCCTCTTAAACGCTCGAGTAAGAAGTGAGGACCGAGGATATATTCATCCACAATGCCAACCGACACATTCACAGAGAATTGCTCTTGGTGAGCTACACTAAGTGCAACATGCGAATTTTCTCGGACCTCACACGCAGATTGTACACATTAACTGTGTAACTTCTCATAAAACACGCTTCACCTGACCAAAGAACGAAATTCCAGGTTTTCTTTGCTTTTGCGCAGGAAATGCCTAGAGATTTGAAAACGACATTCAAAGCATCCACTGCGCAAATGCTGCACCTGCTGGAAATGGAAAGTCTCGGCATAAATTGTTCACCAGACGACGGACTGTGATGCTTTGCCCTCGCATTCGATTTGCCTTGTGTTCGCTCCGGGAACTTTTCGGATAGTATTACCAATTGAGTTTTTCAGAGAAGCGGCGAGCCCCCTAACGCGTGAAGCCGCTCGCTCGTAGCTCATGTTACACGTGCACAAGCGCATAGTCCAAAGTTTAACGATAATTATTGGCAAAACTAAAAGACGAAGAGTATCCAATTTTTGCAAATTCGTCCTGAACATTATATATAGTATAAGGTTCTGGTGTGTTAGCATCGAGGACTGCATCACTCTGTATATGAAAACAATGCTAGTTATGTAATAAATTTTTTAGATAGTATGGTAAAAGCTGTTATTTTGAGGGTATGCAAAGCGTGCTAAAGGCTAAGGGAAACAATCAGAGTGTACTTGTACATTTAAGTTTTCAAAAAATGAAAAAACCCTAGTATACTTGGGTTTTTCAGTTAAATCCTTAAATGTATTTTTCTTCATAAAATATAATTTAATATCATTTTAAAATGATCTTTAAAGTAATATTTTGGAAAATGTATTGTTGGAGTGTTATGTAACAGGTGTGTGAAGCTCGAGTCAGTGAAGGAACAGAACATATGATTCAACAAAATCGAGGAGAATATGAGACTGTTTTATCTCGAGCCACTCAGCCACCTCCTCAGAAAGTGTGTGTTGGAAGTGTATTCTTGGAACATACAATTATGTAAGTCTGTGAACGTAATATTTTAATTTTATAAAATTGAAGACTTTTAGCATCAACCAAAAATTACATTAAGTTGCTGTAGTACCACATTTACATACTTTCACATAATGCATATGCTATGAATAAAACAAGAATTCTGAATTCTGTGCACTACACATTTTCACACATTCCAATGTATACGCTGTGTTTGAAATGCCACATTCTAAATGTGCTTGAAAAATCTTTTGCAGTGGATAAAAGTCTCATGTAGCAAAATTCGCACTTAATATTGCAATGTAATTTCTAATTACATTTCCATGCCAACTAACCTGAGTTACAGCTAACCTTAAGTTAATAATAGTGTGAACATTTTTCTAAACAATAATCAACAGTGAATGAAATAAAATGGGATATAAATAATATATAGAACAGGTTTGAATTAATAAACAAAAACAGACATCAGGCCTTTCATCCTGCTGTTCATGATGAAAATAAAATCATGCTGATGTTCTAATAATAGTGCATTAGGTAGCCAAAATAGCATTTTCCCTATATATTTTGAATGTGAGAGGGAAACTTCTTTCATCAAAAAGCAACTTAAGAAATAAGTAACATTTACCGAAGTAAACTTAAAAAAAGTTTGATTTTTGCATTAATTAAAAATGAATGTCATTAATTTAAAATAAAAATTGTTTACAGAATATTACTTCTCTAATAAATATTTTGCTCTTGTTTTAATTTTGGAAGACAAATTGTTATAGTTGTTATTAAAGTTAAATGCTCATTTGTTTTTGATTTTTATATTTTTGTGAGAGTATTGATATAAACTTTTTGTTGTAGGTTACTTGAAAATGAATACATGCAGAATCGAGCAAATAATAATACAGAAATGGTATTAAGATTACAAGATGTTGGAGTTACTCTTTTCTATCACATGATTGGGCTGTATAATGAGGATGCTGCATTTTATCCTCCGACTAAGCAACTTCTTACTAGTTGCCTTGAACGCTTGGGCCAGGTGAGATTTGCATTTTCTGTGGTCTAAAAGTATTGGTAATAATTTTGTTTGTTACCGAGTTTTATACTTTCTCTTTGTTTTCTCATTTGCTTCTTCTTTCTTTTTTTTCTCATCTTCTTTCATTTTTTTCTATTGTAAATTAGGGATTCCCAAAGTTTTGAGCTGGATTCAACTCTGCTTTGTGTGTGCTCAAAACCTTGGTCAAATTCAAAACCTCTGCATCATAAAGAAAATATTATTTTAATTAAATTGATCCAGAACACTTTTGAAAGTACCGGTACTCCAAACTGTTGAGAAATTTGACCATTGGGAAAGACATTCTTTCAAAAGTATGGGAAATTAAAGACAAACTGGAAAGGCTTATGAATAGGAAGCAGATTTTGATGACGTAAAACATTACCAAAAATGATCAATAAAATGCTTTTAAAATGCCTTAACAAAGAAAAACTATGTAAAAAAATTATTAAAACCACTAAGGATGACCAAATCAAGTTGTTGGGAATTTTACTGATGTAATCGAGGCTTCTTCCTTTTTTTCAAGTTAACTCGACTTGCAAACTTTTGGTTTGGAGTTTCTTTAAAAGAAAATCTCTGCCTTTATTGATCATCAAAACAGCCTAATTGTCAATCGCGCCGATAGGTTTCACAAGAACCTTAGATTACATAGTACTCACCACGGCTGACATTACAATATATGAGCGAAGAAATCAGGAATTCTGTGGTAAACATTTCTTGTTTGTAAATATTGTTTGGAAAGCAAGTACCGTTAAAATGATATCAAAATCAATGAAATCAGCAAAAAAATACATTAAAGATGACGTAGAAAGTTAAAAAAGAATTATGAGTTGAAATCGATGAAAAATGAAAAGTCATAAAAATGGGTCATTTCGTTTTGTTACAAAAAAAAACCTACAAAAAACAACTAAACAGCATTGTTCTAAAGTGAAAGGGGAAAAAATGACATTTAATTAAAAAAATACAAGACTATAATGGAAAAGAAAACTTCCATTACAGTTTGATGCAGCACATGTAGAATGAAATACTTAATTAAGGTACTTGGGATGAAATTTATTGCTTAGAAGAAAATGTTAATTTCAATTCAGTTTTCATCAAGACATTGTGGGTATATTATTGCAAGTAAAATATTATTTTTTATGTAATCAGATACTATATAAAAATATTGCTAGTGCATGTTACTGTGTATCATTGGTCGTGCTTTGAAAGAAAATTTCTCAATTATAATACAAGTACTTTTGTGTTTTTCTGAAAATTTGAAAAACTCTTTGAGTGAACTACAGAGAAACAAATTTACTTATTGAACTAGTAGTGTTACCAAAGCACATACTTTCCTGCATTGTTTCTAAATGCTCTGCAATATTACACTACTAGATAAATCAACAAAAGTGTCCAACAAGATCCTCACAGTTACCGTGCTGGCATTCATACCACTATACCACACAAGTGCCATTATGAGGCAAACTTGGGCGGAGGCATAAAAAAGTAAATGCTCAATTGGTGTTAAAAAAACCTCAACAATCAAATTATCCGATAGAAACTCCCAAAGCTTCAGATCAATGAGGGAATATCAATTTTGAAAAAAATCGCCTGAAAGTTTAGGCGCTACATTTTTCACTGATGGACTGATAGCTGTTAGGTTGATTAATTGATAGTGATTCCGGGGCGCGTCAACTGCTAGGATCATTAGTTACCTAAGTGTAGTACATGCTTTTCTCGGGAGATAGCGGTAGATTCACCGCGCCCCCCTCGGATGACGTAATCTGGCACGACCTACTGTCGAGTAGCGGGGTTTTTTTCCCAACCAATCTGCCCCCCCCTCCCCCCCCCCCCAAGGGATATGCCCCAGCCAGGACAAGCTTTCTTACATGTTGACTGTAATTTAGTGAAGCAGCGAGGTGCTTCAAATTATTTTCAATACAGTTTCTCAAATCCTCAATAGATTGCTGCAACAACACATTCATCAAATTAAAATCCCTGCCAGAGATTCGACCCCATTTCCCTCAAACTGTACATGCCTTAACCAGCTCGGCCATCGCTTAGGTCCATTCTGGCTGTATACTTCTGTATTAGTCTAGAGATAATTGCATCAATTCTAGCATTAAAGAGTTGAGAGAATGTGAAAAAAATGTATTTTATGCAACAAAATGTGACGTGAAGAGGAGGCTGGCAGACATGAAGAGGAGGCCTAGCCAAAAAGATAGTCCATATTAAAGAGATTAGAAAACTACCTATTCCGAAAACCTTTTTGCCATTCTATAGTACTACTAATATTTTCTAAATTTAGCTACAGGATTAAATTAAATACCTCAGCCACCCGGGTGGGACAGGGAATATACACTTCTATAAGAGTATGGTGGTTTCATTTCTAGTATTAGGCAGTCAAAAAAAGAGAAAATATGAGAAAAGGACCTTTTGGCGGCAAAAGATGGTAGCTGAGAAGATAAAAAGACCTAATCCAAAAGCTAATCGAGACTAAAGAGATTTTAAAACTAATGCGAGAAAGTCTATGCAATTCTACAGTTGCACTAGTTTATTAATTTATTTACCCTACATTGTTTCATACAAGGAGAAAATGTAATGAAAGAGTTTCGTGCGTTTTTGAGAATTTTTTTTTAAAAATTGCATTAATTTCAGACATAAATTAAGTGAATTTGGCTCGTTTTTTTTTAAAAAAATAAAATTGTACATGACTTTTTTCAGAGCTAATTGTTTACAACAGACGTTTAAAGCAGAAAATCGCTCACTTCACTTTTTAACATTTTCGAAAAAACGGAATAATAGTCGAAAATAGGACCCACCCCATATTTTTGAGCACTCTTTATTACAAATCAGGAGAAAATTTAAAGAAGAAATTTGGAGCGGTTTTTGAAAAAAAAAATGCCTATATTTCGCGCAAAATTACATGGATACAATTCATAATTATCAAAAAATCTAATTTTAACGATCATGAGACTACCACAGTTTTCAAGAATGCCGCCAGTCGATTATTCGGTATCAAGAACCAACAAAATATGGTTTCTGGCTATACCATGTGTTTTTTTTTAATTCAAAGATATAGTTTTTGGCACAGTTTTTCGATTGTTTGCAATAGCGCCAATTCAAACTGTCTAAATACTTCTTCCTAAATGAGTTCGGTCGTAAGAGCACTAACGAAGCGAAGTAGCGGTACCCTACGTGTTCAGCGCATGGTGGGGGTAATTCGTGAACAAGTGAACGCTGCATTCCCCACATAACTAGTAGATCGCTAGAATACCCAAAACGGTCTTCACAATTCCATTCAGATATGCAGTATGGTATTAATGAGCATAAAGATATTCTATATTTCAACTTTAAAGGAAAGACAAGATGGTATTCGGGATTTATAATAGAATGTGAAGTCTTCCCAAGCAAATGGGCTCCTGATTAAATGTAGTTACTAAACAGTATGCTTATTAAACTCTGTTATTTGTTGACCCCCCTCTACCACTCTGCCCAACCCCACCAACTTCCCCCTGGAATACTGCCCCTTTCCACTCCCCCGTGTCTCACATCAACAAATTCTGCTCCGCGCTACCCACTCCTGTGTCCTGTTCCACACTTCCCCATTCTCCCTTGTTCTGCTCCACTCTGCTGTATCGCTCCACCTTTCCTTCTTCTCCATCCTTCCCCATTCTGCACAGATCCAATGCACTGTACCCCACTTCTCTGTCACTACCTTACCTCGCTCCCCCTTACACTCTGCCCTGACCTCTTTTTGCTCTATCCTTTCCTTCCCCCTGCACATTCCACCGTTCTGCTTTGCTTTTCCTCACTCTTCTTTTCTGCTCTACCCTTTCCCACTCCACCTTGTAAAACCACTCTGTAGTGCTCTGCCCTGCTCATACCCCCCCCCCCCCGGCCCACTACTGCCCTGTTCCCGCTGCACCCTGCCCACACTCCACCCTTTGTGGGTCCTGCCTCCCCCTGACAAACTTTGCCCTGCCCTATATCTCTTTTCCCTCTTCCACTCCACCCTGCTCCATATATAATATAATATATAATATAATATACAATTATGGAGAAAGATACACATGTTTATAGACAGTGTGAAAATAAAGAAATTAAAAATTCTGAGAGAAATGTAAATGTAGAAGAATATTAACTTTGAGGGGAGCTAAATTTCATTGATGGTTAAGGTACATGGCAAATGTTTCTTGTTTTAAAAATAAATTTAAAAATGTGCAACATTATACTAAATATAATTTCTTTCTTTCAGACTTTTGTTTCGGGAGATGAGAGCCAGTGTATGCGTCTACTTACCACAATTATTCAACAGCCACAAATGGGTGGCATTCTTGGACCACATTTTACTCCAGCTGCTGCAAGCACACCTACTTTCCTACAGATGTATCAGACCGTTGTTGGCATTGTAGATCAACAAGCACCTGAACGTATTTTTGTTCTTCTTTCCAAGGTTTTGTAGTTACTTTTATAACAAATGTTTAAGTATTACCATAAGAACTTTGATTGTATTTGGCTATTTTTGTTCACCAGTTTGATGTACCACGGTGGCTGGTCTCTCGGCGACCTAGGTTGAGTGAGCGATCTCAGTTCATAGAGTTGGTGGGCAAAGCTCTTACCACTGCTGGTTTGAATCCAGAAGATGAGAAGCTTATTCTTCATGAAGTATTTCGAAAACATCTGCGTTTCCTTCTTATGTACGACTTTCCTGAACATTATGGTGAAATCTTGAACCTTGCACTCCGCAGTAGTGAAACCCAGTGCTTGGCTCTTGATGTGTGGTTCGATATTCTTAATGCCCTTGTTGCTGGAGGAGAAACAGCTCAACGAAGGCTTAAACAAGGTCAAAACTTAGGAAAAATAAAGGAAGAAATTCGCAGATATGCTACAGAACAAAATTTACTGACACATAGTGAGGTATAGTATAGGAAAATTTGAAATTAATTGAATTAATATTTTTTGCAAAATTCTATCCAAAATATGGCATTATTTCTGGTTGAAGCTGCGAGAAACTGCATCTTTGGTTGGAAGCCATTTTATGAAAGAGAGACTTCAGTATGGTTTATATGGACTATATCCTAAATACAGGGTTTACATTGAACCTTTGACTACATTCTTGGGGATGATAGGACATGCATTAGTGGTCAGTACACTTCAGCATGATCGAGGCACATTGTCTGACAAGTGTAAGTAGACAAGTAAGGGTGTTTTTCAATATCATAGTTGGTATCTTTATTTTATCTCTCGACATTTTATCATGCATTGACAAATTTCATGAAATTAAATTGAGTGTATTGAAATTAAAATGAAATACTAAAGAATAAAGAGAGAACTGTCATTTGGAACTGAATGAATAAAATTGTCATGAACATGTTTCCAAATTAGTGATGGTACAACAGTATTTAATTTCTTGCATTATTTGTAACATTTACAATTTTCGAAAATTTAGAGAGTTCAACAGAAATGGTTCCCGTACCATTTTTATAAGGGTAATTTGATATATTTGAGAAAAATTAATGGAAGAATTGGGACCCATTTTTGAGAAAATATTTATTTTTTAAAATTAAATTGTTATTAAATTACTATTTACTACTCATTTTTTTAAAAATTGTACATGACCTTATTTGAAGATCTTTAATTGAAGAACAGATTTCATTATGGAAAATAATATCTTACCTTCAGTATTATAGTTATAGGAAGAACTGAAAAAATTTTACAATTTTCAAAATTAAAAGTTGAACAAAAATGAAATGTTTATGAAAAGTAACCATAAAAATAAAATTATTTATTTCAAATGTGCAGGGCCTTGAGTTCAGCCAGATTGATCAGGGAATATCAGTTTTGGAGAAATCTTCTGAACAATTTAGGCACTAGTGTTGCCACAGATGGATGGATTAATTAGTTTATTGCCTTTGTGCCATACACTAATCTTTCAGTATCGTTTAGACAGAAAACGTGGATTCTGACTACACTGTGCGTTAGAGGAAGTCATTTATTACGTATAGGAACAAGATTTCTCCACTTTTTGTATCAGAACCCCACAATAGGAGATTTTTCTGCCCAAAAATAGGGCTATATATTTGAATGAATAATATGCTCATATAATTTATTCTTTGATTTACGGCTTTTGCTGATTACTTCACATAATTTACGTAGTATGTGAAATATGATATTGATTTCATTGCAGTGTGTGAGCAACTGTGGCCTTCATTGTGTGATATGTTTTCACCTTGGCTTACGCCATACTGGACAAAAAATTTGAAAGAACCAACTGCTGCATGGATCCAGCAATTGACAGATGATCGATCAGTATTACTGCCATGGATTACTGCTGATGGACCTCATGCTCAGCGAATGGTAGCAATGTTTGTTGAATGTGTTCGATTTATTTTAGATACATTGCCAGGTAATAAAATAAATTGACAGAACTGTGCAGTTGATAATTACACTTACGAACATATTTATCCTTATCAACATTTGAATTTTTTTCTCCAGCTTGCAGCAATATTCTGTGCTTTTTGTGGCAAATGTATGTGTCTAGTTTTGCTCATTCTGCTGTTAAAGATTACATATTAAATGTTATGCATGGCAGCTTACAAACCTTGCCTTGGGATAGGTTTTGGCCAAGCATGCAAGATTTAGAACTCATGCTGAAGGTGAGGAAAGTTCAGGATATTTGTGTAAACGGCAAAAATGTGAATAAACTTTAATTGTGTAACATTTTTTAAACTTGGTAGGTAGTTGATCAGTATCTCCCAGATTGTCATTCCTTTCTTGGTGCTGTATTTATTGAAATACCATGGTGGAATTGGGTGGGTCATGTTCTCAATTCATACTCCAGTTCTGTGTCAACACGAGCTCATGTGTGCTTGTTACATCTGCTGGTAAAACTTGCTAGTGAACCTACTGTGCGACAGGTACATATGTGAACATTATAACTTTAATTATGCATTTGTTAGTTAAAATGTATTTTAATTGTTTATTTTTTCATAGACTGCAAAAGTTACTCCACTTCTTCAAGAATCTCAAAAATTTGCCTGGCATTTATTAGATTCATCAGCATATGAGCCAGTTATTAATTGGTGTGTAATGAGCCTAGACCCACGAGTTATACTCTCCCTGGATAGTGAAGAATCTAATCCTATTGATAATGCGGTTTTAGAGTAAGTGATTGATTTGATACATATTAATATTGACTTGCAATTTTTACACCCTATTACATACCCTCCTGGTGCTAAATGTAAAATAAAATACACTAGTGGTACTACAGAATGGCTCTGACTTTCCCATATTATTTTTCTATATCCTTTGGTCTTGACTAGCTATTTGGACTTGCCATGTACTCTTGACAGCTGCTATCTATTGCTGCCTAAACTACATTTTTCTGAAATTTTCTTAATTTTTCGACTTCCTAATGGTAAATGGAAATATTATTTTAAGAATATCAACGAATAGTAAAACCTCGCTCTAAGTGACAAAATTCTTCGAAAAATTTGGAGTCATTCTTAAGAAAATGGCAAGAGCTACTGTAAATTCAAAATGTGAATCTCTTTTCACAGAAAACCATTGAGTTTCCGAAAAATCTCTTATAAAGACATTTCATTTTTCCAGTCACAAATGTTATTTTGTTTACAATTTGCTGGAAATGTGCATATTTAAGGAGTGAGAGATATTTTAAAAAGATTAAAGTTCTTGAGAAAATTGGTTTGAGTGTTTCTGAAAATGCAGAATTTTGAGCTAATTTTAACAGAAAACAGTTGAGATTTTGAGAAACTTTATATGAAATTATTTAAAGCACGTGTTCTCATCAATAATGTGAACAAGTTGCCACTTATGTAATACTAATGTGGGGGAAAAGTTTAAAAAATTACATTTTTTAAAAATGTTTGAAAAAACAAAAGAATAGAGCAATATGGCGTCATCGTATAGACTACATTTAGTACTATCCTGACCAAAAGTTTAAAGATCAAATTTAGGACTGTTTTTGAGAAAATCTACTTTTTGTAATTTTTGAAAATTGATCATATTGCTAAAAAACTTACATATTCTTAATGAAAGAACTCACTATGGAAAATAAATTTCATTTGAAGGATTCAACTCTATCTTCAATTTTCTAGTTGTAGGAAGACGCAAAAAATTCAAGCAATTTTCAAAAATTGAGAGTTAATTTTTTTTCAAAATCTCAAAGATTTGACTTCAGCCAGATGTATAGGGGTTTCTTCAATTTAGTAAAAACCCTACGTATGGTTTAGGTGCTAATGGTGTTTAGATGGACAGGCACACGTTTTAAAAGAAACACTTTTTCATTATCAGGGGACCCCAAAACATGTATTTCCATTGAAATCTCAAAATCAATTTTCCGCAGCATTACATAACTTTCCCTATACTACGTATATTACTCCGTATATACTTTCATTTATGAGAAAGAAAAAAATATAGAAAATATTTCTTTTACTCCTCACATAATTAATTAATTTTATAAGAAAATCTTCAATCAATAAAATTTACACAACATTATGATTAAATCCTGTGCAATAGTATTATTATCAATGATGCTTTAGGGCTGTAAATAAATGTCAAAAATTGTTTTTTTTAGGATTTATGTGACTACAATGGAATTCAGACTTTTTATGTAGTTTAATATCCTGATTGTGGTAAATTGAATACATTGTATGAATATTTTCAAATCATCTTCAATTATCTTGGGAAATAAAAATCCACAATTAATGTATACAATATTAATTCACAACTGCCAGAATCTTAAGTGATCAGTAACATTCTCCAGCCATCACAAAAGCATATGAAGTATATATTCCTTTAGAAACATTGATAATGATATCAATATGCTTTTCAGATTATTGCAGATTGTTGCTGCTTATGTTCCCACATGTACTCATTTCCACACCACTACCTTGAAAAAACGGCAAATGTTTGTTAGAGCATGTGTGAAATTACTCATTTCATGCTCTACAAGGTATGGGACATTATTGAAAAAGAAAGAAATATTATTCCGGGCAGCTATTCATAAACTGCTGGATGATGTTGAAATAGTTGTATCTGCAAGTAAGGCTTTTCTTTTTCTAAACAATTATGCTTGTGAAAGTACAGGATGTGTCAGAAAAATGTGCACAAATGCTGAGTACAGGTACACAAAAATGAGGGATGGAGTTTTCATAAATATTTTAGTGTTTGAAATGTATTCTGTGCAATGCAGTGTTGAAAATTGTGTCTGCCCTCTTGCGAAGTTGGCATACCAACTTTCACTCAATGCTGACAGGTGGTCTCTCTTTCAGGCAGACCTTTATACCACAAATTTTGCAGTAGAAGGTTACCAAAAAGCATCACAGTTTAGGAGAAGAAAGGAAAAGACGTACTGCATGACAAATTATGGTTTCATTGTCACACTTCATTATCCTTAATAAGAAAAATTTAATTAAAATTAATAATAATGTCACCAGGATTTGTTGACAAAAGTCCCTCGGTCCTCTCTACATTTGTGCACTAGTCTCTGCAACACCCTTTTGGAGATAAACAAAAATTCAACTTATTTCTATCTGATAGTAACGAAGAAACATTTTTGTTTTGCTGCTTTTGTTTTTAGGGCACATAAACACTTAAAGAGTTTAAAAAGTATTGTTTTCTTAGTTTTATCAGATATTACATCAACTTTATCATCTGCTTTTGGGTATAATTTACAGGTGTGCCACTACTCCAACAAGTTCCAGAATCTGGTCTTCTTCTATCAGAAGTATTAGTTATAGTGAACCAATCCCCTACTAGCCCTTTAGCGGTCCTTACAATAGAAAGTTGTGTCTTATGGCTTGGAAGAAGAGATTGCTCAAGCATAGTCCTTCAGGGTTTTTTTTGTGTTTTGGGAACTGCACTCACTGTATCTGAAGCTCTGGGAACTATTCTTGAAGCAGCATTGCAGTCCTTTTTTAAGAAGTCTGGTGAGTAGATATAAATACACATTATAATTTTGTATTATTTTAGAATATGTGCTACATTAAATAGCTTTTTTTAACTAGTGACACAAACAGCACCACCTACATGGCAACAGGCTATTGCTATTTTGCAACCTGTTGTACCAAGGCAACCACCAATTGAAGATGTGTTCTTGTCAAATGGGAATGTTTTAAGTTTATATGCTTTATTGCTCAAAAAATTACCAATGTGTAGAGATATTCGTGAAGAAGCAAATGTGTTGGATACCCTGGTTGAATGGTTGATATCAATTAAAGCTACGTAAGTTTTTTTGTTAAACTCTCAATTTGTAAATACACTTTTGGTTTATTACTTGATTCCAATTTCAAAACATTAGCACTTAAAAGCTGTACTAAACTTCCAATACTGCAATTAATGCAACTTTATACTTTGTTTTAATTAATAAAGTTTATACTTTGATTTAATTTTTATTCCAGTGAAGCATTGGAATCTAAATTGCCACTGTTATGGAGTAAGATACTAGCTTTGTCCTTACGCCAGTGTGAACTGTCTGGAGATGTGGCAATGGCTGTGAAGAGTCTACGTAAATTAGTACAAATTTTAATGCAGCTAGCAGAAGACCGTAGTGTTGGAGGATGGGGTATTTTAGGTGCTATTGGATTACGTAAACAGTCTCCCGTATCTGTCAAGTAAGCACTTTCTTTCTTTTTTTTTTTTTATTTTATATTATTGCATGAATATAACCAATTTTTGCTTTAACCAATCCAAATAAATTATGTAAATCAAATGTTTCCTCATTTATCTACAGATGTCGACTTCTGGCACGAATAACATCAGTGTATGTTTTATCACAGTTACCTGAAGGTGAAACAAATCTTGTTAGAACATCTGCAAATGCTCCTGGTGCTTTATCAAATACTAATTCTCCTGTCAGGTAAAGTACTAAATAAACATTAAAGGTGTCAACATGCTGAACATGAAATTAAGTACAAGTTGTGCATTATTACCAGGTCAATTTTTTGAGGATTATAAAAACAATCAATAGTCCTTTTTGTATTTGGTAGTTGCTCTGTATATTTTCAGGCAAGTTTATTTTTGTGAATATTTGTTTTGCTGTTGTAACATTATGAATTTTACGTTAAATCCAGTTTAATATTTAAATGGAAGGACCTCCGAATTAGAGACTCAAAAAGAAATTATAACATTATTAACTTTCAAAAACAATGTATTAATACCATATTTACTCAAAATCCCCTAATTTTGTAGAAGCCTCATAAGAATTTTTAAAATTGTTTAACTACTTCTTACTAGTTAATCAGAATAAAATCACTAATTGTCTTATTGACTAAAAATTGCCTTGATGTGAATATTATGATTTATTGCCTGAACTATTATTTTCTTGTTCTTATCATCTTAACATAATCATGGTTTTTGTCACTAACCTCTTCTTCGCATGTATCAATGTTTCTTTTTGCTCCTCCTTCCATATTGCAACATTTTAGGCCCCTCTGAAAGTTTTATATCTGTCCGACACTTATTGATGACCTCTTGTTTCTTTAACAGTTCTTTAACAGAATAAATTTTAACTTACCATCGTTTACTGTTCGTATGATCGATTTGTAAACGTGAACGCGACATCTATGGCCCTCCTTTTCGCGGGTAAATTGAGACAGCAGCAAATATCCCAGTTTGGGAAGTTTTTGGTAAGAAAACATTTTTTTTAAATCCTCCTTTCTGCAATTGGATTTACAATGCGTGAATCTGTATTTTTTTCATTTCCGACTTCTAAAGCGGAATATCATACCCCGGGCGTCGAACTGAGATTCCGCGCGTCCTCATCGAACCTCCAACCAGCCTCCAACAGTAATAACTGTATGTGACTTAGGGGGGAAAAGATTATCTGCGCACGTTTTCTTGAGTTCCGGAATCCCTTCCCATCATTTTAACTATAAATGACGGATGAATAAATGAAATATGAGTAAAAGTTAAACATAAATAAATAAAAATAAATTTTAAAACTAGCAAGAAGAGCAATATTTGAAAATTATAATAATAATAATAATAATAATAATAATAATAATAATAATAATAATAATAAATTATTAATAATGGCTAATAGTTGGTCACTGCTGGCAACTACTTGTGTCTCGGGAGAGCAAATTGCGGAGCCACGATTGTATGCGAACTTAACTGAACGCAGTCATTTTTGTTGATGCGTCCGTTTATACTTCAATTTATTCACAGTGTCCTTTGATGGGTCATCAGCTGTAATGGTTTCATCTAATTGAGAGCTTAAACGTCACCATAGTGACGTCTCTATAGTGAAGTTAAGCTCCCAATTGGATGACACCGTAACAGCTGATTTACGACTAAGGCATATTTAAATTTAATTACAATTTAAATTTAATTACCTTGCAATGCAACGAGCTGGAATAGCCATAGAGCTATAGAATATACTAATATATTCTAGCTCGTTGTTGCAATGTCATCGCGCTGTTCATTTGTTTCCCTTCCTGTCAAAATGCTCCCTTAGAGTAATTCCTCTGTACCAGGGGCGTATTCAAAGACAATTTTTTGGAGGGAAAATGCAAAAGTTTTACTTGGATGTGTCGTATTACATATTTTGTAAAATGTCTCAGACTACATTCAGTACATGCTGCCGTACGATTTTATTCGTTTAAACTATTACCGAACAATATTTTTGCTTGAAATTTTCGTGACAAGTTAAAATTAATAGTTACTGAAAAAATTTAGGGGAAGAAATTTCCCTCATTTTCCTCCCTGTGGATCGGCGCCTGTCTGTACGTATTGTAGATACACTGATATTTTTGTCGTCTTTGCAACTTATTGTTACATCAATATTTACGAGTTTTGTGACAAGAAAAGGCAATATAAAAAAAAAAAAAATAGGCGCGGACCGTCATTAAAGGCTGCAAGCCTCCACTACAGAAGACGCACCCCTAAAAGAAATTTAAAAATATATTTTTCTTTTGCGTCCATAAATACACGCTTGGCTCCATAGCAACCATCTAAACAAAGCTTTAAGAGCGCATCCGACTCATACCAACGGCCGATAAAATGCTCGAGAATCAATAAAATATTTAACGGACTGTCGGGTTTAGTTTTACCAGTGCTCATGAATCTTTCGAAAAATATGTCCCTTTTATCCCATTTTCCATTTACCCCCTTGACTCATTCTGTTCCATTGTCCCATTTTGTCCGACCCATTTTGACCCCTTGTCCAATTTCCTCCCTTTCCTCGTTTCCCCCTTCGTTCTTTAATAATAATAATAATAATAATAATAATAATAATAATAATAATAATAATATTTATTGAGAAAGAGAGAGGAAGTGTGTGTGTGTGTGTGTGTGCGCGTGCGCGCGTGCGCGTGCGCGCGTGCGTGCGCGCGCGGGCGTGTATGTTCCTTTTGCCAGTGCGATTAACGGTACCCGGTACCCGGTAAAAACGGTACCAAGGCCCTACATCAACAACCCTCGCTACAGAACATTGAGAGATATAACAATTCTTAACTCTGTTAAATATTTATTTTGAATAACTAGAATAATTAGAAATAACAAAAAACATTGTATGCAACACGTCCTCTATTAGTCTTTAAGGACTCTTCCAGCCATGTCCTTCAAACCTAATTTAGAGGACGTCTTACGTAATAGTATATTCTTCAACGAGTACATAATAATAGCTATTATTCACTTGTTCATTGATGTTTACGACACGAGCTCCTATGTCGCTCGTGTCGTAATTTCTACGAGTGAATAATAGTGTGATGACATGGGTACTCACAGCGAAGACAGGCACGATCTTTCATATTTACAGATATTTATTTACAAGAAAAGATAATTACAATTGAATCCACAATTTACACCCTAGCTCTGAGAGACCTGCTATCCTGGAATCGCAGGAGCGATTCAAATCCGATTGATGATCGGTTTAAATTGTGACACTCGCCACTCGTAAATCTGCAGTTTCCACAAAGCCATGCTTCCGTGACCGGATGTGACACTAGGACACAGTCCTTACAGGCGCATCAAATAATGATTTGCCTTGATCGCAGGAGCGATCTTACCCGATTGATGATCGGTGTGAGTCGTGGGTCTCCTCACCTCGGAGCACGCACACAGCATCGCCCCCACGTGACCGCAGTCACACATGGACAAAAAGTCCCCACACGCGCGTCAACACGCGACTTGCCTCGCGAGCCCTGCTCGCCTCTGCACCGCCCTGGTGCAAGTTTTGTGCATCGGCACGAAGTTCTCATCCTTTCTCCTGAACCCACCCACTGGCACTGTACACTCCCATATATTATTGTGCCTCACGTGGCATACTACGTCACGCCGCCTCTGCAGCTCGCTTATGCTTGCACGCGGCCCTGATGTTTTGGTCTCCGTTTCCTAAGATCGGGGAACTCCAGAGCGCCTCGTGTCTCCCTTTACCACATGCTTGCTTTCGGAAATGCCCTTCTCTCCTTCCTGTGGTGTGGCGTTTTCCTGTTGCCCCTACTTTCGTTCCCAAATAGCTGCCACGAGGTTCGATCGCTAGTACGTTACAATAGCTATTATGCGCGAGCAGAAGACTATACTTACGAAATTGAGATTTTCAGAATAGATTTTGACACAGTTGTTTTTGCTATTTACGTCGGCAAACGCGCTTAGCTCCTTAGCTACTAACCATTCAACGCTTTAAGAGCGCGACCATAGTAATGACTGTTAAAATGCTCGAATCCATTAAAATATTTTAGCGGACTCTCGAGTTTGTTTTACCACTGTTCATAAATCTTTGAATAAATATGTCCCTTTTGCCCCATATGGCCCTTATCCTTTTTGTCCCATTTCGTCCATTTCCCCCATGTCATTTTGGTCCCATTTGTCCCCTTAGCTCATTTCGTCCTCTTGTCCCACCCGTCTCATTTTGTGTCCTTGGCCCATTTTCCTCATTATGTTCCCTTGCCCCACTATGTCCCCTTCTTCCAGTTTGTCTCATTGTTTCTAATTGTCCCGTTTTTTCTAATTTGTCCCCTTGCCTACTTTGTCACCCTTTCCCAGCTTTATCCCCTTTTTTCTATTTGGTCCTTCCGTGCTCTGCGGTTATTTTAAAACAGTATTGCAAACTGCAAAGAGAATGCAATTGTGCTCGTGGATGTGTGATTGATGTCATTTGTCGATTAAATATACCGTAGGAATATGTTTGTTATGAAATGGTCATAGAACAATTTTTTTTATTTATCTCAGATAATCCGGAATTACTTGTTTTCCAAATTGAGTTATATGATTATTAGTATTCTCTAAGAAGGTAATTGGGATGAAAGTAAAAACAATTTTCAGTTTGTATTGTCATTAGTATTTACAAAAACAAGCATCCCTCCAGGCCGTCAAGACAATAGGCCAACTTTTTGTGAAGGTAAAGACTTCTAACATGTAACTTGTTTGGGCTTCAGTATTTTCAAATAAATGTGAAGAAAAGTGAGTGTTGTGGTTGCAACCACAAATAACTGCAATAAATAAAGAAAATAATATTATAAACTCATTTTGTACTACTTTATGATGAGCTAATGTAGCTACAAATATGAAGGAGTTCACCACATTTTAGGCATTGTGGGGGACATTCAGTTTCTTCTGTTGTTTCTCATCGGTTGGTAATTCACCAACATTATTTTCCCTTCCATCATCTCCTTCTTCAACATCAAGGATTAGGCCAGAAGGCCTTTCCATCCTCCTCAAGGTTGATATCATTAATCCACAGAGTCTTTGGTCTTCCAACTCTTTTTTTGTCAGTCAGTACATAATTTATTATTTGTTGATGGAGTCTGACATTGTTTATTCTAACAATATGGGTGTACCAATTGTGTTTTATCTTCGACTCTTTCTAGGAGGTTAAAAATATTTAGTTCTTGTATATCCACATTTTTATGATCTAGTAGAGAATAGTGAGCAACATTTCACAGGAACTTCATTTCGCTAGTTTGAATTTATCTTCTTTTGATGTGCCCATAAAAATGTAATCTATGCTTTCTGATATCACTGAATATCTGTATATTGTCTGATTTGTTTTTTTTATTTTGAGTCTGTACTGCTCGTTTGTGAATTTTGGACCAAGAATTTTCCTACTGATGAATTTACCTACCTCCTCCTACTATTGTTGGCAATGACAACGTTTATAATTATTTCATTTCCTACTGATTTTGCATTCCTTTTTTTCTTCATATTTTCTGCCTTTTCTCCTGTTCAAAATTAGTGTTTCTGAGCCACATAGAGATTCTTGTTTTATAAATATTTTATAGAGTCTGTTACATGTCCTTTGACATACTCTGACTGGGGACCTTTCCCGGTGCCTTTTTGTTTACTTTTTCTTCTTAATTTACTATTTCAAATTTCACCCGAATGTTCTATGAAGATCACCCAGTGACAATAAAAATTTATATTTTGTATATGCAAGTTCGATAGAACATCTATTCAGATGTTCAGTGACAAAACGTTTACGTAAAGTAATTTATTTATTTATTTCTTACGTAGGATTGGGAACTCTTTTTGTCGTTACTCAGAAATAATAATACTTATTTTGGTTTATCAACATTTCCATCTGTATAAGGCTGGGAAACTTTCATATTGATCCAAATATTCTATTTAAAAACAACATTTTTTTCTAATACAATTTTTCTGTGATAAATTAATTTACTGTTACTATATAATACTCTTCATAAATCCCTTTTGCACACATGGCCAATTTTCCCTCGTAATTACTAATTTAGAATGCAGACCCGTCAACTCCTCTCACACAATCTAATTCCTGATTGGTTACACATGTTTTTACTGTATATTCTTTGTTTCTTGTTTGATAATAACTTTCTTAATTTATTTACTTCCCCATGGAATTTGTTCACGCGCCCTTTCGCTGCATATTTATCAGCATATTCTGTATTTTCCCTGCTATCAATTATATTGACCTTTCCTTATAATCTTTCCAATTAACACTCACCTGTTTCTTTCCCTCCATTGTTGCTATTGTCCATGAAGTTCCTGTTTATTTATCCTTGAGATGACCCATCAGAATACATTGTTTGTTATAGATATTTTGGGTGTGACGATCTGCTTCTTCTTTTCTTTTCTTTTCTTTTTTTTTCTCTCTATCTTTTTTCCATCGAGATTCATTGGTCTTAGTATCAATTCCATTTTCCTGAATTATTTCCCCCAGGTATTTAAATTGGGTGACTCTCTTAATTTTGTCATATTTTGTTCCAAACTGAGGTGTCTTTGTTACAAGTAATAGATTCATTTTTTCAAATGATATCTGAAGACCAACTCTCTTTGCCAGTTCTTTAAGGAGTTCAATCTGTTTTTGTGCTGTTTGAATATCACATGTCAGGATTGCCAAATCATCTGCATGTGCTAAACAGTCATAGTCTTGCTTAATTTTTTTTATAACCAAATAATGTAATTAATTTAAAAGAAACATATGACTTACAATGTCCTGTAAACTCTTGTCACATACAAAATAATTCTTATTGCAGAATCAGTTATTGCAAATCTGACATTCCATATTTATTTTTATCATTTTATGAAATGAATGCGTATTGCTTTTTGCTAAAATAATGTGATATTGAAAATAATTAATTTAAAAAAAATTAATAAACATGAGTTAGGAATTATCATACACTTCAACTTATTTTCCCTTGTATAATAGAGATATATAAAATATTAGTTTGCAACCCTGAAGTGGAAAAAAAATTATGTTTGACTTAGACCTTAAAAATTGAATAAAGATGGAATGGTATACTTGTAATGTTGGTCCTGTTTTTTCAAGTTCTTACGACTAATTCAGACAATGAAAAGTCTAGTAAATGGATGAGTTTAATACACATACTTTTCATTCTGACATATTCAACACCAATCATACTGAAAATGCAAAATATGAAACCATATTGACAAGATTGCAACTGCTCATACTGAATAATGCAAATTATGAAACCATATTGACAAGATTGCAACCTTTATGTACCTCAAATGAAATCAACAATTTGTAAATTACAGTGTAAAGTGTGCCAGTATATTAATATTGTGTGAAATATGTTTGGATTGACCTATGTTTTATTGAAATGTTTATGCTTTTTTTTTTTTTAGGCCTAATGCACCAGAATGTGCTCTGCCAACTCCCAGTGCTGATGCTTTGAAAGCACTCGGTAACTTAGAGGCTCTTGCAACTAATAAGAATTATGTTGAATTGAAAACCTGCATTGATCTGGGAGTGAAGCACATTGTAGATCCAGCAAATTCATTGCATAATGCATCTCAAATTTTGGGTATCTTAGCCAATGAATTATACCAGTATCAGTACCTATTGGGACTTAAAGTCTTATAAACATTACATTGTATACCTCATCTTTTCAATGGTTAGTATATTCTATTATAATTAAATATGTATCAAAGCTAAAATACAGTTGTAAGTTTAGCTTACTGAATAAAATAATATCAGAAAAAATAGATTAAAACGTTAAGTTTAAAACATGGTTTGTTAGAACTGCATACAACTAAGCTACATCTTCATCTCTTAAATTTTTTATATAAACGAAACTTTGTAAGGGTTCATGGTTTCAGAAACTATTTTACCTACACTGATGCAATAATATTTTATTAGTATGCTCATATGGATGCTATAGAAAGCTTCATTACAAAGTATTGGTGCTCTAATGGATTTATTTTGGCACTAACTTCATTATGACTTCATTACATTTGTTTTTGACAAAATATTAGTATTGTTTGACTCAAGTAATTTTGAAAGAGTAAATAAGTATTTTAATGAAGATGTTAATATAAAATAACCTTGAAAGTAGATAGTAAATAAATAAATTTAAAAAAAGCTTTTGTAATTGTCATAGATAAGTTTGTATGATAAACATCTGGTAGGTCAGCTAACACTTCAGAGTGCAAAAGTGATACTTGTTGCCTAGTGATGTCTGTATCAAACTTGTTTAATTAATAATTAATATTTTAAGTTAGTGTGAACGTTTATTATTGGCCCTAAGAGAGTGGGATTTAGACACAAGTCTATTTTGGAGGTGCAGCATACAAAAAATTTACGTGTTTGTGTCATTCTTTAAGCCTATATGTTCATGAATTCAAATGAAAATCTTAGAAAATAGATATCATTCACAAGATCCTCATCTTGGTGATTAAAATATATTGAGATGCAAGATCTAACATGTCTAACAAAGAATATTTTTATTTTGTTGCAGGTGCTTTGGATCTTATTTCGCTACAGAAGTCAAACAAGATACAATTTTTAGAATTATTGGAATTTATTTGTAATGTTAACATTTGGATGTCAGCAAAATATTTTATTGTATATATGTTCAAATTGTGTTAGTTACTACTCAAAGAATAGTTAAAACTGTATTATCGACAATTTTCATGTACTGAAAGAGTTTTACATTGTTCTTTTACATTTCCCTTGAAAGTAATTTGACTTTACCAGGAGATATAAAACATATTTATTGAGTGATGAAATATCAACAAAGGAAACTTACTAAAGGAAGGAGAAATTTGATCTCATGGCTCTTTCCTTTCAAACTCAATTTTAACTTGTTTACTTTTATATTCCATTCTCTTATGTATACATTTTAAAAAATATTCCTGGGGGATAAGAAGTAAATGTATTACTATTGACTGCTTTCATGCAAAATAGTGTAATCTAGTCAGATGGGATACATTGAGAAATGTATATGTTTGTCATACAATTGTAAAATGGGCTAATATTTTTTTTTCTTTTTCATTGTAAATTTTTATAGCAAATATTTAACATGGTCTAGGGTGTGCATCAATGCATTAAGTGAAGCAATTATCACTTAGTGCATTGGAAATGTGATTTTTTCTATTGTATCTTATACTTGCTTGCCAGGATACAAAGATCATTGTGATATTTTTATTGGAATGTGAGAGCTGTATGAAAAGTACATGCTGAGAACATTTTAAGATTAATAATGTATTTCATACATAAAATTGATTCGATTTTTATTAGTTATTTTTTATTTAAAAGTACTCATTATTAGAGAAAAGTATCAAGTGAAGGAATTGTTAAAATGAATGAAAGGCTGGGTTCGTAGGCTTCTGCAGCCGGGGTCAATGCATTCTTGGCTATCCGGGATAAGCTGCGTCTCGGTCAATTGTGCTGACGTTTCGGCCATCTTGCTGTGACCTTCTTCAGAGCTATACTGCTGTAGCAGCTGTATACTTCTAGCACTATAGCTCTGAAGAAGGCCACAGCAAGATGGCTGAAACATCAGCACAATTGACCTAGACACGGCTTATCCCAGATAGCCAAGAATGAACGAAAGGCTGTTCAAAAGCTTTTTTCTAACATTTAGCAAATTAAAATATTATTGAAGGTGAATTTCCTTAATTCGTTTAGTTAGGAAATATGCTGTTAAAAAATAAAATCTAAAGTGTTGAGGGCCTATGCAGTCTTATAAGTTATAATATATATGTATATATTGTGTCTTAAAAAGCTCAAAATGTGTGATTATGGAAGGATGTTCATTCAAAATGTTGCGAATACCTTGTAAATGAGTTTGCTGAAAGAATTGAACACATTACGTGAATATTGCCTTCTGAAGTGTTGTATTTGCCTGGAACATGCACATTTGCTTTTCAATATCACCCAGTGTGTCGGTTTCTCCTCCCTCCCCCCTCGTAAATTCAATTCTCATGCTACAAGAAAGGAGGCTTATGTGCCTCATATTCTAAATAATGAAACAGTTATTTAGTTCCTAATGTTGACATGTTTATTTTGAGCACAGTTGCTAACTATGTAGCAGGAATTATGTCAATGTAGTGCAGTTATTTGCTTACTAAAAACCATATTTCATTGATTGATTGAGTAAAGCTAAAGAAGTTATTTTATAATTTCAATAATTATTGTGGATGTTGTTAAATGTGTAATATTTGATGTACTTGCTATATATTCTCTACTCTTAGTGTGAGAGTACATGGTTCTTTGAGATATATTTGTATGTTTCTAACTAAATGCTTACAATTTTCTTTGGATGTCTGTAAAGCTGTAGTACACATTTGTAAACTGCATTAGGTGGAAAAAGAGGCAACAGCAGGCAACTATTGTGATCAAATGTGCACGTTCAGCTGCAGTGATGTGGTGCTAACAACAAATTTGTCTTTCAAGAAGGTTGTGTGATGAGTTGGAAACAGTTTTCCAGTTTCTCTTGGTGCAAATAAATATTGATGATTAAGCTTTAAAATGTGGCTTTAAGCAAAACATGAGCTTCATTTGCAAAATAGATAATTAATGACTGAAAATTTAGGTTTCCCGCTCTCAAGACTTCGAAATATCACTGCATTTTCGGTGTTAAAATACACACTTCATTCTTAGAGACTAGATTTTCAGAACAGGAATATAAATTGAAGTTCATTTAGAATATTCAGAATGCATTGTGCGTCAGTCAGTTACTAAATGTATATCCTTCTGGAGACCTAACTCAATCAACATAGTGAGAGCTTACGTAGATTGTGTGTGTTGATGTAGTGTTAACTATCTTATATCATGGAATATTTTGCAATTTATAGAATTTCATTAGCCACACTTGACTGTTTAGTCTACTTTATTCAAAAGCTGGATGTGAACTTTTTTTAACCATGCAAAAAATTTGTTTTTGGAGGAGACTCATGTTTTATGTGTACACACTTCGTTACTGTTTTGCACAATTTACCATTAGATCAACAATGGTGTTCACAAAATAGTGTTTTATTTTTCATTGCTAACTCTTGTGTGAAAACATATCACATACTCTAAATTAATGTGGAAATGAACCATCATGTTTTGTTGCAGTGTTCATGGCAAACTTTAAACTGCAAATAGTACAAGCCACAGGGTAAATTTAAACTTTTATTGAACATTTCAATCCATTTAATATTGAATTTTACATATTTGTCTATTAAATCAATTACACTAATTTTTATTAGAACACACTAATATGAAATTTGATTTGATAAATGAGAAACAAACTCATGATTTTTATTCCTACCAATGTCTCTCATATCTTTCACCAAATACAGGTCATATATTGCATTCTAAACTTTTAAATAAGGCATCTTTTTCATCCTTGGGATAATTAGTTAACAAACAATTAAACTGTTCACTGAAGCAGGACAAAAAAATAGGAATAGCATTTTCAATTGAAATAAGTTCATTTCTTTCATTTGTCAGTGATGTCACTTCCTTTCCCTCAATACCACATGGTACAATATGTGAAAACCACTCTAAATTTGTTGAACAATTTAAGGCTATTCCATGAGTTGTTACAAATCTGCTACCATGAATTCCAATAGCACATATCTTTCTATCTTCCACCCACACACCAGTATGAGGAGATGTGGATGCTGTGATATCATACTTCTTACATAATGCAATTACAGTATTTTCCAGCTGAGAAACATACCATCTCATACTAGGCTTAAATTCTTTAAGGTTTATGATGGGATAAACTACCAATTGTCCTGGTCCATGAAATGTAATCAATCCACCACGATTTGTACGATGAAATTCAGCTCCCAAAGCTTTTAACTTTTTTTCGTCTTCATGAGAATAGCTTTTGTCACGTATCCCTACAGTGTATACAGGATCATGCTCAATTAACACTAAAGTGTTATTTGTTTTTTCACATAATGATGGATTTTTATGATTACTGGCTAGCAAATACTGTAGTTTCAGTGCAGTTCTGTAGTCCATTCGTCCTGCCACTAAAACTCTAACAAAACGAGCCATTATCTTCTTTCTTCTCTTGCTGTTTTAAGCGCAGATATAAAACATAAGCAGCCTGTGAAAATAGAAAGAAGTTGCATTTTGTAGTTTTGTTAAAATGAAAAGTAGTGTAGCATTTATTTTATTAGTAAGCAATTAATGCTCTTACAAAAGCATCAGTAGCAGCATATTTCTTTTGCTTTTCAGACAAGTTGTATACAGTCCAATTACTCTTCCTCACAGTAATATCTTTATTGATGTCCATCTTCAACTACAATGAATTTAACATTTTTTAAAGATCTACTCATTGGTTAGAAATTTGTTGGAATACACTAAGGAGGTTTCAAGAGAAATCAGTTACCACATGTAAAACTAAACCAGCTAAACTCCAATTCTGGCTGCATTGTAAAACCTCATTGGCATACTTCCCCAGGTCTATTACTTTTGTTTCAATGATAGACTTGACAGATATGTCAAAATCTCTTCCCAGTTTCCACAAATCACTAAGAAAATAATGAAAGCAACTTATTAATCATCTCAACCAAAATGTCCAATACATTCATGCAACGTTTACTATATTTTTATCAGCCTACCTTGTAATGTTTACTCCTACTAATTTAGTTTTAGGATGTTCCATCAGGTGGATCATTGCCAACGGTAGTCTTCTCAAATTATTGACCTAATGAAATAAATGACTAAGCAATTTGCCCTAGTTTATAACATGTGTGGAAGGCAAAATTGAAATGTAATTACATACATGAAACAAATAACATTTTTCTTTTTGAGCACATATCTGTATTAAAGACGTCCTGCTACTGCTACTTTCATTAGATCTGTAAGTTACTGGCCATTCTGTGTCAAATCCCAAGATAATTTCATCCAGATGTGAATTTTCTTCCCTAAAATTACTTTTACATTACATAGCGCTGAGCTTGTATATTAACGTTCGTAGTGTTTCAAACAATGGGAAATTACTTACAAAATTTCTTCACAAGCAAATCCACACTCCCCTAACATACTACTATAAATAACTGATCCACAAAACTCGAGTTGAGGTAATGATGCTTTGTGCCCAGATTGCTGGAGAATAGAACGTTCTAATTCATTAACAAGTTCTTACTCATCAAATAATAACAAAATAAACATTTCTTCGGATATTACCAAATCTAATAGCCAGCTCGGCAATTTACGTTTTGAATTCTCATCCATTATCGATGTTCAAAATATTATCTGGCGACACGATGGAGTTGAATGAAGACCTTTACTACTGCGAGTACGACTAGATTTCCCGCGCTACCGGTACTCGACGTGAACATCACACCTTCCACGTGCCCTTCACCTCCCGAATGAACGACCTTGACAATAATAAACAAATGAAGAGCTGCTGAAAATTACCGAGGAAATATTTAAAAAATATTAAAACTTACATAATCATTCGTGTGCATGAATTCTGTCCAATAAGAGGTTATGCTAACAAAAGAAATGCGAATTATCTCGGCGAATAGGGAAAAGAAAATTAACAGTAGGTAGTGCGGTCAGTATAAATTACTAAGATTGACAACCAACCCGCTGATTTTAAATACCATGATGAGATCGATAATTAAAGAATGTAAATGTAAAAATAAAATCAGAATTACCTTGGTTCTCCAATATTCTAATGATCCATATAATTCATTAGATTAGTGAAGGTGAAAACAATGAACAAGAACTTCTTAGTACTTTCTACTTTCTTAAGTGGGTTGTGTATGCGTGTGAACATGTTGGGAATGAAAATGTAATATCAGTATGATAATCACGTTTCTTTTCGATGTCACATTCCCTCATGTTTCACTTACTTCTCGTCGGAACTCTACCTTTAATGTCCGATGTGGGTTACTGACCTAGTTGGGTCTTGTGGACAGTATTTTTGTGCGCCTAATGTTTCTATAGCGCTTCAGTCAAACACTATTCCTTTCAACGGAGAGGACGGACGCCTGCTGCGCGCGGGAGCTCGCTGGCACTGTCGAGAGAAACATAAAATACGGTGTACGTCAATGCACGCATGACAGTGTTATTCAATAGTGCGACATGAAGCAGAGGACGCGTATTCATCGTGACAAGAAATGAACTGGTGTTTAGAGTGAAAATTACGACCATATTTTAAAAAATATTGGATAGTATTTCAAGCAAAAATTGTTGTGATGCAAGTGTGGCGCGCAGTTTATTACATAGTGTGTAACAAATCAACAGCAATATTATTTTCTCTATTTCTAATTATTCCTGGGAAGCCTTTGGAAGGTAATTACGTTTTTTTGTTCTACTATAATTACGATTCCAAATATTTAATAGTTACAATATGTAAATTGTGTATTGGTTTTTCAAGTCAAATAGGCGCTTTGCTGAGCATTTTGGGATTCTGATGAACTAACGCGCAGCGATATCGTGCTTGCTTCCAGGACAATTGCTTCCAGGACAATTATCGCAGAAAATTTGCAATAAATATTGCAACATGTTGAAATTTAACATTGTTCAACTAAGACCCAAATGCATCAGTATGAGCCTGAGAGAAGGGCAATATTGACGGATTCTAACGTAATATATTCTTAATTTCTTAATATACGCTTAAAACAGTGGTTTCTTGGAGTTCTAAACATTTGTATTTCCTACCTATCGAGTACGTACGTAGGGATCACGAACTTTAATCTGAAAGTTTCAAGAACTTATAACGGTTTTAAAAAAATATTTTTGTATTCCGAGAAGGAATGTTTCACTTATTTGCATAAAATCCTTCGTTTAAGATGAAAGTCGCGATTATTTGCAACGCATCTCGAAATCTGTAAATTCGAGGGCAAGATGCAAGAAGGAAAAGCGTGTCTCCGGTAGATGGGGAACCGGCCAAGCGCGTTTCACTGCAGAGTGCGCGTATTCCAAACCAAAAGACAGCGAAAGCTTCGGGGCTTCGCGGGGCAATCGTGCGCACGTTTTGCGCTCCTCAGCGCAGCTTGTCCGATCGCGGCTCGCAGCGAGAGCCCGGCGGCGCGGCGTCCTTTCTCCGCGATGATATTATTTCAAGCTCCATTGAACTTGAACTTTCAACCGGCATCTCAGTTTTCTAGGGCACGAATCACAGCAGGTGTTTCTTCTCTTTAAGGTAGCTTAACGAAATATTTTGTTGCAGATTGTGGAGTAAGTAGTATTATAAATCACAGACAGCCTCGCAATGCTTCTTCGCCCGCCGGACGCATCATCAATGGCAAGCAGAGCCGTAAAGGAGCGTGGCCTTGGCAGGTAAATCTGTTTTGCTGAGATAGTTATGTAAAAATATATAGTACGTCGTCCGTTTACGGCCAAAACGCTATGTTACATCATACCTAGTTAGTATGAAAAAATCAAGTTGATGTTAATCAACATTTATGGTTTTCCTCCAGCTTGTATATACTTTGGGGAGAGAGAATTCTATTATCCTGTTCATTTTCAATCTGTTTTATGTGACTTTTCAGGTTTCTCTGCAGCTACTTCATCCGAAAATTGGATTCATAGGACACTGGTGTGGAGGTGTTCTTATTCAGTCCCAGTGGGTTGTCACAGCGGCACATTGTTTCCACAAGTAAGGTTCTGGCTAAAATGAAGCTGTCACCACACCATACTTTAATTGCTCGACATAACTTGCAACGCTCCAAGGAAACTTATAATCTGTGACGCTCTGTATAAAAGAATAATGAAATACAAGGGGCTTGCGCCTTTCAGGTCATTGTACGTTTTTGGATCGCGCGCCAAATAATTAGTTTTCGCGACCTGCTCAATTCTGAAAATATGCCACAAACTCAATCTACTAAGATTTCAAAAACTGAATGAAGAAAGTATTGATATTACGCGCGCAAGTTTTCTTGAACTCCTCACTCCTTTACTGAATAGCTGTATAAAGAGTAAACGATAACTAGGACCGTCGTTGATAAAATCTGATTATCAGAATTTACATAATAATAAAGGAAAATTTACGTAATAAATTACACAATTACGTATTAATATACTGCGTATTCAGGAGTGGATTTACGCCTAGGTACAGTAGGCATGTGCCTACGGCGACAAAATTTTAGGAGCGGCACACATTCTGACTTCAAATTGTGACTAAAAAAAACTCTTCTTCGTTGCATGGGATTTTTTCATAATTTGTATTCTATGAGTTTTTTGGCAAAATTATTAAATACTTGTAAATTAAATTAGGAACAGCCTTTTATAATTATAATATGTTTATATATTTATAACACGAATAAATAATTCATATAAATTTTAGAAATTATGCATACTTAAATACGTATAATTTTAATAATCCGTTTGAAGATGTCATTTCCTTCATGTATGTGTGTCGAATTTTTAAACATAAATTATACTTTTTATATACAACTTTTTTCTGGGTTATAAAAAAAAATTGGCGGCAATTTTTTGCGTGTCTATAGGCGACGAAGTTGTTATAATAATCTGCTTCTGTGCGTATTTAATATACATATACACATACCCAGGACCGGATTAAAGAGACCTTAAACACGAAAAAATAATAATATTCTTCGCAAATTTAAACATAATTATGAACATATATAAGCATATTTGTTATATTTATTGTCTCAAATTGCATTAATCTACCTATCTATAACCATCCCGATCTGAAATTTCAATTGAGTATCGGAAAAGTCAAATGTTCCGTTGGGAATAACGGTTCGTTATGTGATTACAAATTGGAGCATCCTCTATTCTAACCAATTTTCGAACAGAAATGTAAAAGTTTAGTTTGCGTTTTAGACCATTCTTAAAAGCAGTTTAAGACCGTCACACCTTCTATTAATAAACAATAATCACAATCTGATGACTGGTGCTTCCCGGTAAGGTACTTAGGATTGATCGACGGACCTATTGGGAACCGCAAAGAATTTGTTTTTGTTAGAAGGAATGCCATTCAATTATAAATTAACGCTTTCGTCCAAATTTTAATGCATTGCTTTCTACCAGTTACGCATTTAAGCCTCCCATTAATTTCGTTGTAAATATGTCAAGAGAGACCAAGTGGTAGAGGCAGTGACGAGAAGTAGGTGGCACCAGCAGGTGGTGAAAGCAATTGGCCCTTAATGCTCCACAAATGATAGAGAGAGTTTCTGAAACCTTCCACTTGCTTCCCATTCCTGCTCCTCCCACAACTAGTTAATTTCAAGGCATTGCTCCACATTTTGAGAAAGTGGTATACCAATGTCATAAAATATACTACTTTAATATAAACATTTTCTGAATTCTATTTTAAATTAATATTATCATTATGTGATTGAAAATTTCCTGTCTTTTTTCTTTTACTATTTTTCAGTGATTTGTTTAATTTACCTATCCCTGTTCTCTGGACTGTGGTCCTTGGAGAGTGGGATAGGGAGTTGGAAGAGAAGACTGAGATACGAATTCCAGCTGAAAGGATATTCCTGCATGAGCGCTTCAGCAATTATCACAATGATATAGGTACTTTCTGAATTTTTCTAAATGCAGTACAAGTGGGTTATCATATTTTGGCGGAGAGCAATATCTAACCACTAGAAACACATTCACAACAGGAAAACTTCTAAAAACACATCTTGAATATTTTCTTTTATTCATTTTGAGAACTCTATTTTGAGTCTTGTGTGGCTATTTAACATAGCTAATTAATATTAGTTTTTAATAATCAGGTTAGTTAATCAATAAATTCAGTAACATCAAAGCAACTTACTTGCAAACAAATATCGCACTTAAGGAAGAAGAGGGCCACAAGTGCAAAAGTTATTTTTGGCACTTACATTTTAAAAAATCTACCATATTCAATTTTTTACAAACTAATTTGATCTTTACAGACTAGGCAGATTGAAAGGCATTCTTTATGAATGTTATTTCAGGTTCACGAAATATATAATTATTGAACAGTTTTTTGCTCTTTTTGCCATATAGAAATAATTTTATGTCAAATTATTTTATTATATTGTACACATTTTATGTTATTTAAATTATTTTATTATACATTTTATGAAGAAAAAAATAAAATAAAATCTTTCAGTTACAACCATATCTAACATAATATTGTATTATAACAAATACTGAAATGTAAATTAAGAGTCATTAAAAATTAACATTGAACTTGTACACTAATCTTTACACACAATAATACACTAAACTTCACAATTTACTATTTTAAATGAATATAAATACTACAATTATTTTAATGCATAGAATTAAAATAATGTATTTCCTTTTGATATTTATTCTCATATTAGACTACAGTTATTCAATCATATCCTCTACCTCTCCAGAAACTGCAAGATTGTAAAATTTATGATACTGTGACGTTTTGTGATTCGCTTCAGTGCTAGAACATCTTTTATCTTTGCAGAATCAATACCAGGGTCTATTTGTAGGCAGGAATGTGTTCATGTGAAACTGATCTCCCACATTGCTGATAATGAACATTGATAATAGATCTCAAAGGATCAGAAGAGATAATAGTTATTCTCAAAACTGGTAGTATATTTACTGAAATAAGGTGTTTCTTTTTTATTTTAATTTCCTTCATTTCATTTCAAATAACTTTTTTAATCCTTTTTATTTATATTAAAGTTTGATCCACAAGAAGTCGGATACAGAGGATATTCATGATCTGAAAAATCTATTTCATTTATTTTAAATGGCTCACCAGTTTTCGCCATCTGAATCACTGTCACCTTTTGACCAGGAACGTAGGCTTTCCCCTGAGTGCACATATTTAACAAGCAAGTGCATACGATCTGCTTCTTTCTGTGTGTGGCCAGTTATAAAAGATTGTGTTTGGCAGAGACTGTTATACAAACTAGAAACATCACCAGGTGTACCAATATTTGGGAATGAAATATAGCTTTTTAATTTATATTACATAATATTTAAATATAATATAATATTATTACATGCACTAATGGCTGTTTAGAATTATTGAAACAAGCAACATCATAAAAAATATTTTAATTTAATAGTGACATAAAGGTTCAATACGGCTATATAGAATTAATAGTTCCATTTATATTACTTGCTCCCATAAGGATACAACTGCCTACATTTTTTACTAACAACTTCTGGCAATATACTAAAAAAAATAATTTTTTTCTAATAAGATGGTATTATTTACTCAGTTTATGAAAGTTTAACACACATGGCCCTCTTCTCCCCAAGATGCAAAATGTCTGGCTCATATTAACTACTTTGCAAGCAGTTAGTATCAGCCAAACATATATTTGTTTTCACTTTGAATTCATACTGCATTGAATAAAAAGGAGTTAATTGACACATCATTTCCTAAAGGGAAGCTTTATTTCTAAGTTGCTGAATTGAAAAAAACAGGATACTTTGCAATGAGTTTTTATTATGATTTTGAAGTGTTGTAGGTTGAATTCAGCCCACCAGACTGAAATTTAAGTACCCCTGCTTAAGTAGTTTCTGCTTAGTAGCATGACTTGCAAACACACTCACACATTCACAGAATACAATGTTGGTACTGTATAATCTTATTTCAGGGAAAGTTCTCAAACAACTTTCTCAGCTTTTCTTTCTTCTCATGATTGAGGTTTCACTTACAGCTTATGAAGACATATCCTAATATTGACATGTAAGGGAAGAAGTGAGCCTTTCAAATCTGTCTATGATTTTCAAGTTTCTCAGTCACAAATTTGAAAAGTATATTCCAGTTAGTAATGATATGTAGCATTCTTTACTACTCTTGAGATGTAAATAAACTTTGTCACACAAATAAATTGAGAAGTTTTATAGGTAATATCAGAGTACAAAATGAACAAATAATTTATCATTATGAATTTGGTCTTCATTTCTGCTAACTGAAATGTCACTGATAGTTCTCATAGAATTTTTTTCATAGTGTATAAATTCAGAAATCTTCCATTACAAAAGGTTTTTTGAGAAATGTATTTAGAGACAGAAAGAAGAGTTAAAGGTCATTTAAAGTTGTGATTAATTGTGATGTGGTAGATAACTGCTACTATGCTCCAGTGGAAGTTGGAGCATGTTGTATGCGATGAGAAATGAATTTAGTACTTGTAATAAGTTCCTTTCAGCTTTTTGTGGGGTCTCAATCAGGTCTCGCATCCAGAGGCAATTTATCGACTTATTGAATAAAGGATGAAAAAATATTTCGTAAGTTAACAAAAATATAATATAATATGACATAGAACAACACCAAAACTAGTGACTTTTGTTCATATCTGACATTTAAACTAAAAAGTCAGATATGACATATTTTTAATCCAAAAAAATTACATGATGCCTAATATTAAGTTGAAGATGGAAAACAAAAAGAAATCCACTATTTGAAATGGCATATGAAGGTTTTCAAATGAGCAATAACTGTGTATTTACGAAAAGGAGAATAATTCAATAAAATGAGAACACAAAATTTTATTTGCCCTTATCTATCAAATGTGACACTAGAGTTTCAAATACTTATGTGTTCTTTGCAGCACTGGTGAAACTTTCTCGGAAGATTGATGTCAGTGGTGAACACATAAAGCCAGTGTGTTTACCACACACCATGTTAGCTCCTTCTGCCTATGTGACATGTGTGGCCACAGGCTGGGGTCATGTTAGTCCCAGAGGATCTCTTACTGCAACATTACTTCAAGCTCGAATTCCTCTTCATGACAGTGCATTATGTAAAGCAAAGTACAAAGGCATAGTTACCATTCTTGCGAGTCACTTGTGTGCTGGTCAACTTGATGGCTCAACAGGTACCTGTGTGGTAAGTGTATCTTTGATATCTTGTCAGCTATTTCTTAAGTGGTAAATAAACTGTTCCAGAGAAAGAAGAGATCTGAACCTCTGAAATGGGCAATAATGCACATGTTATAGGAGTTTACAAAAGAAATAAAATAGTATTGAACAAATTGAGAGGTAGAGCAATATTTATTCAGTTGGCTTTCAATATTCTGACAAAATTCAATTAGAATCTTTTAACACGTGAAACTTAAATTCCTTGTGTGCTTGCTTGGGATTCTAATGTTTCTGAAAATGAGTAGGGTTTAACTCAAAATTTACTTTGGAATAATACATTTTTCATTAATATATTTTCATATTATATTTCCCCCTGAAGATTGATAAACCTAACATTTGAATGTGACAATTTTATTCTTTTAATTGATAAAAAAGAAATTCTACAATACAATGAAGAGGATCAGTGTACTTCCAATTGATGTAATGACCATTAATACTCATTTCTGATGACATGAAATTGCATATTTCAGGGGGATTCGGGTGGCCCTTTGCAATGCAACATGCAAGACGGACACTGGTATTTAGCTGGCATCACGTCATTCGGCTCAGGTTGTGCAAAACCTGGTTACCCTGATGTTTATACACATGTACCTTTCTATATTTCATGGATTGAAGACAAGTTAAAATTGTAATTTATATTATCATTGCATTCTTAAACATTGTGCAAGTTTTTTCTATATGAATTCAATGACAACCGATGTGGTACAGAAATGCGCTTTCAGAATTAATTTAACTGATTATTAGAGTTTATTTCATACTATTATAATTACACAGAATCAGTATGACAAATAGTGATTGTAATGATTTGAAATGACTAAAGGAAAAGAACAAAAGGAAACCAGAAAATATTTGCTAACATGTATTTATTTTATATTTACACATATAATAAAATCAGTCATTTTTTTCTCTGCAGGCAGAGAAAAGACAAAAATTGTTTGCCCTAATGTTTATGAATTTCAGATACTGTGTTCATGTTGTAAAATATTAATTTTCACCAAATGCAAAGGAAATTTCAAATATAAGTGTCTCTAATATATCAAACTATTCATTATAAATTTAAAGTATTTGGCACATTTTTTCTTTAAACATGTGTTATATTTTTACTTACAAGGCAAATTGTACTTCCAATATCTCATATTTTGAAAATCATTTTGATAAAATGCTTTAGGTCGCATTGAGTTTACAAGAACATTTTGAGATAGGAAAGCTAGGAACATGAGAACTCAAAGAAAAATTTCATAGCTACGAGGCATAGAGAAAATATCTCTGCATTCTTATCATGAAATTAAAAAATGTAGATTTTATTCTGGAGCACTTAAAAGGTATTAACATGTGATAAATTAGCCATACATTCAGTCAGTTTCAGTAAGTAATATCATAAGTACTAGAAATTGAATATTTATATTAAAAAATTCTCTCAATGTTTTCTGCCCAAAAGTAGATATTTCATGCTGGTAATAATATATGTTTAACATTCATTTAATAATACAATTTAAGTGGGAAAATGTATAAAAGTGAAGCAGAATCATTTCTGACTATATATTCTGGCTACAGTTCAACGATACAAATTGCACAATTGAGTATTAAATTACTAGTTTAATTAAAAAAATATAATGCAGTAGAATAATTGCAGAATGGAAGACAACAATGTTGGAAGTTACTATTACCTTCTGATAGCTTGACAACCACACTAAAATACATTCACGTATGCTTTTCCTTCGCGATGAAAGGAAACAATGCATCATCTAGGTGTATTTAAAATGAGAAAGAAACTGTTAGTAAGCAATTGCTTTTTATGCCTATGAAACTGTGTCAAAGGCCTCTACAAAGAAATCTAAAAAGAAACTTGAAATAATAAATAATCTATAGATCTGGAAGAAAATAATACAGCAAACACCATGCAGCAATAAGAGAATATTATGTGAACATTATTTTAATATGAATCTGACAAAAGTTACATCCTAAAGCGAAAGTAATACATCAGAATACTAGGAGAAATATTTTACATCATGGTTAAACTACTAATTCACACACCAGAATTAACATACAAAATATTTACATGCTAAAATTTTTTCTTCGCTTCTCCTCCTGCTTCTTTGGCTCTCCGGAGTGCTTCAGCTGCTTCTTTTAATTTTTCTTCATAACGTTCTGCTATGCCAGTAGGTCCGGTGAGCTTGCCAAACGTGTCCCTCCCAATAACAAACATGTTGACAACAAGACGGGCCGCTTTACGCACTGGGTAAGAATCAGCCAATCGATTTATAAGTTGTTCATTGTTAACCAGATAATGAAACAGCCACCGAAACACCATTTTCGCAAATGTTATGCTTTAGGTATTTCAAATGTGCACATCGTCCGATACTTGCGCAATAATTCCTTTTTTAGATGGAGTTGTTTTCTCAGAGTTTCAAGCTTTAATAATTGCTCTTCTTTGCTATATTCTACTCCAGGCAATCTGCGAACCTGACTTCGGGCTTCGTCGAATTTCTTCTGCAATTCCAAAACTTTTTGGCTGACGTCTTGAGACTCGCGGTTTTTCTGAGTTGTATCGTGAGGATCTCGTTCAACACCTCTAATTATTTCGTAAATCAAAGGAAGGAATTCAACATCCACCTCATCAACAGTTAGAGGAGTTGAGAGAGAGGAACAGTTTTGGTCACCTCCATCCATTATAAAGCGTGCTTCTATTGCACATCTACACACTGTCTTTCTTTCTCAAAAAACATGTTCTTGTTTGACAAACATTTTTATGATGGTCACAATTTAGAAGCACGTTTGCGAGTTTAAAATATTAATAGATTCGGAAGAAAATTAATGTTTTAACGAATTACAGCTGTTGCCTCCGAACTAAATAATTGGGAATTATTAAATAACATAACACTCAGAAATTTCACTAATCACCAACATTGAAGTTCCAGACGGATGCTCTCCACTTTCTCACCAAAATAGACGCCGAAAATATGAAGGAACATATAAGTAATCGAGGCACTGCCTGCTTGCACGAGGTAAATGGCTATCCATTGCGAACAAACTGTTTAAGGTTGTTTCGCTCAGATTGTATTTCGTTGTATTGGTTGTCTTTGCACCATGGTTTCACTTACAACGTTCGTTAACACCCGCGCTATCTATACGCCATTCACAGAATCTCAGATCTCGAATGAATTGATCTGCCATCTGGTGAGCTTCGCAGTAGTTTAACCCATTCAGAACCGACTATACTCCAATTTTTCTTTAGTAGCCGATGATATTAGGTCATCAGAGAGTATGTAGTAGTTAGGTCATTGTTACACCCCCTGCAATAAAAATAATAATGAATTAAAATGAAACTGAAACTCCCGAAATTAATCTTTTTAAGAGTCGTAACCAGAGTGAGACCACGAGCCCCGTTGAGGACGTTTGCGAGTTAATTAAAAATATAAATTTTATAAGGCAGGAAGTGTAACAATGACCAACAACAATATCCACTACAAAAATCTCGAAGTATAATTCAATTGGAGTTTACATTCTCTCTCCATATCCTTTTCATTATTATTATTATTATTATTATTATTATTATTATTATTATTATTATTATTATTATTATTATTATTATTATTATTATTATTATTATTTATTATTATTATTATTATTATTATTTATTTATTATTATCTTACATTATTTCACAGATCTACTGTCGTGGTATGTCAACCACACACAGGTTATGATGACCAGGTGTTGTGGTTGCTTTACTGAAGGTTCGATTGGCTTCTGACAATACGGCAAATGTATTCAAAATTTACTGTCCTTTTTCATATTTATATACATTCCTGGTATCCAAGTGAAGACACTCAGCTGCCCGAAGTGTTCATGTCGGAGTATCACTCCGTGTTAGCTGATATTATTATAGGGCACAGTTGCTCACTTTACTGAAGTTCCACTGAGTTGCCGACTTCATAGGCAAGATCGGTATACTCTGAATCTTCTCTTGATATTTTCCCCATATGTTGTGGGTATTGGGATTGATTCATCCGATAAGGAAAACCTGCTGTTGGTTTTTATCATGTACGTTAATCGGGTGCGTGAGTGTGCCGCGACATGTCTGTCAGTTGATATGGAAACGATTCCAGGTAGCGGATGTGTGCTCACTACTTTCAAGCACATCTGAGGGCACATAATTTATAATGCCGGCCACGGAAGTGGCGAGTTAAGCCCAGTCTCAACGCAATAATTGCGTGTACCTGCTTTCGCCCAACTTCATTCATGCCTCTTTTTGTATTCCACCTGTGCGTGGCTGCTACATCCACTTGTCACGTATGTTGGATAGTTTCGCCTTGCAGCCGCACATCTTCTTCACGAGTCGGAATGAATAAGTAGAATGTCTCAGAATGCTGTTTTCTGTAGTTCAATGTTACGGTACCACTTTGTCCTGCGATAGCCTTACATTGAAGGCTTCTGTCTCCGGAAAGAGGATCCCCGTGCTAGGAGCCCATTGCGTGCGGAACGCAGAGATGTCGACTTCTGGTTTACCAGCTCGGAGGCGTACCTTCCATGCAGTGCCTTAGCTTTCCATAAGGTTATCTTCTCTTCCGTTTCAAGGATTTGGTTTGAACAGGCGGATCCAAGCTAGTTTCAAGTTCAGAGGACTAAGTTATTTGCAAACTGCGCTCACTGCTTGCTGAACTTTCCCACAATGTTCAAGAAGTATTTCTGAGTGAAAGCCATTTAAGAGCCTGTGTAGTTTATGAGATCTACATTAACCTCGCCCTCCTTGCCGAACCTTTGGAAGGGTTAAAAACGTTCACTACTTGAATGGAGGATTGATGTTTCGTGTGTTGAGTGTATATATAGCGTATATGTATATATGTATGTATTATATGATGTATATATGATGATATGTATTATGTATGTATATATGTATGTAAGATGTATTATTATATATGTATGTATATATGATACTATTGTATATATGTATGTATATATGTATGTGATAATATTGTATATAATATATATATATGTGTTATATATGTGTATGTTTATATTGTATGTAATATATATGTATGTTATATGTATGTATATATGTTGATATATGTAGAGTATATATGTATATAGTATATATGCTATGTATGTATGTATGTAGTGTATGTATTATATATGTATAGTATGTATAGTATATGTATTAGTATATATGTATGTATTATGTATATATATGTATATATTTATGTATATATATGTATTGTATGTATATATATGTAGTAAGTATGTATATATTATGTTATATGTATATAGTATGTATATATATGTATATATGTATGTATTATATGTATGTATATATGTATATATGTATGATATATGTATATATGTATGTATATATGTATATATTATGTATATATATTATGTATGTATATATGTATATATATGTATATGTATATATGTATATATGTATATATATATATATATATGTGTATATTTATATGTGTATTTTATATGTGTATAGTAGTATATTATGTATGTATTATGTATGTATGTATAATGTAGTATATATGTATGTATATATGTATGTATATATGTATGTATATATGTATATATATGTATATATGTATATAGTATATATGTATATATATGTATATATTATATATATGTATATATGTATATATATATGATATATGTATATATGTAATATATGTATATATGTATATATATGTATAATGTATATATATGTATATATATGTTATATATGATGTATAATGTAATATATGTATATATATGTATATATATGTATATATATGTATATATATATTATATATATGTATATATATATGATATATATATATATTATATATATATATGTTATATATATGTATATATATATGTATATATATATGTATATGTATATGTATATGTATATGTATATATATGTATATATATAATGATGTATATGTATATATATATGTATATGTATATATGTATATGTATATTATATATGTATATGTATATATGTATATATATATGTATATGTATATATATATTATAATATATATATGTATATGTATATATATATATATATATGTATATGATAGTATATATATATATATGTATATGTATATATATATATATGTATATGTTAGATTATATATGTATATGTATATATATATATATGTATATGTAATATATATATGTATATGTATATGTATATATATATATGTATATGTATATGTATATATATATATGTATTATGTATATGTGTTATATTATATATGTATATGTATATGTATATATATATGTTTATATGTATATGTATATATTATAATGTATATGTAATATTGTATACATATATATTATATGTATATGTATATGTATATATATATGTATGTATTATGTATATGTAGTAATTATATGTATATGTATATGTATTATTATATTATATGTATTAATGGATATATGTAATGTATAATATGTGTATATGTATATATATATGTATATGTATATGTATATTATGTAATATATGTATATGTTATATGTATTATATATATGTATATGTTAGTATATATATATTAATCTCTCTCT
>BOPP01000020.1:880592-891303 GCA_017312745.1 Gryllus bimaculatus
CTAAATGCGTCTTAATTTGAAGTTCTTCATCGGTTGCATCGTTTACGAAATTTTCCAGGGAGATCTCTCTTTCTACTCGGGCCCCCCTCTCTCTCTCTCTCTCTCTCTCTTCTCTCCTCTCTGTGAGCGATTCCAGAAGCTTCTCTCGCAGCTGTCCGAACACTTGTTCGAGCGGTTGCGTTTTTTTTCTTGGGCCATAAATTTATCAGCGGAGGCTGATCGGCAGCCAGCGACTGTTGAGTTGTAAATAACCCCTTTGGAATTTGGATTCCTGGCGCGCGGCGCGTGGCAAAGGGGGCGGGCCGGCATATTGTTTGGTCTTGAGTGGTTCCGGTGGCTCCGGAACGGAGGCAGCGCGGGGCGTATATGATGGTCATAAATGTGTCGCAACTAAGAGGTACCCTCATCAGCGGTCGGTCGGGTAGCTGTTCAATGCGTGTCCGCGGCCTGGCGGTCGTTAGGCCCTACGCAACAAAAGCCCCGTCCCGCGACCTACTTAACTGTGATGGGAAGCTATTTCGATATGAAATTATTATAATATTATTTGGTGACGCCACAATATGTGTATATGTATAGTATATATATATTATATATATATATATATATATATATATATAATATATATATGTATATGTATGTATTGTGACGTACTTTGGAACGTACTTCTCACGACAAATAAAAATAATATAAAGGACGGGTACATTCTCGGAATGGGCTTCCAGGGGGAATTGACGCGCATTAGAAGATGATCGAGGAAACTCTTTGTGCAATTGCAAGTTTAATGATTGACACACATATACATTAAATTCTTACAATACGCAGTGCGCAAGGCCTTTTAATAATTCGTGCACGAGTAACGCTACCTTGAAGCTTCGATGTCCACCGGCTGACTGGAGGCGAGCGTGGCCGCCGCCCCCTTGGCAACGGCGGCGGCGTGTCGGCAAAACTTCGGTCCGCCCCGAGCGTCGGAAAACCATCTCCCCCGGCCGTCGCTCGCGGACCTCCCGATGCAAGGGCCAACGAACTCGCCGGATAAACCACACCAGCCAATGCAAGCAAGTCCAATCGAAACTCAACAACGCGCAATGCTTCCAGCTCAATCACCACGCTTCTCAATCCCACTCGACTGTTCGCCACGGTGCGGCCGCTGCTGCATCACACCCGGCGGAACATGAAGCGTGTCTGTCGGTCACTCAAATCCCAATATTAATGTTTCACCGATCCCGCCGTCCTGTGCGCACTTTCGTTTTTCCTAATCACTGATAATGTCTATTCTTTAGCACTCTAAATCTTCCCACTCATGGCTACAATCAGTTCACACTAATTGGTAATTCACTACAAACTTGCTGCGGGCAGCACAGCCCCGTCCGGTTGCGCTCGCGCTCTCCGCCGCTCTCCACCGCCGCTCGCGCTCCTGCCGTTACTGCTCAACCGTCACTCGCCTCGCCGTCTGCCCCCGTTTGACGTGTGGTGGCAGCGCGGCGGCGCCGGCGCTACTACGCTGATCGATTTAGTGCTTCTTTTACTTAGAATTACTATCAATTTTGCTTGTTATCATTGCGGAAACGTTCTTCGTTCAGTATATATATATATATAGATATATATTATAATATAATAGTATATATATTATATATATATATATATATGTATGTATATGTATGTATATGTATATGTATATATAATATATGATATGTATACTTCATTTTCTTTTTTTTTTCTTTTCTTTTTTTCCAGCAAAAGTAAACACAAGGTTGTCGCTGTAGAACTGAACATGAATAAATCGTAGCGTTCTCTCTATTTCAAATAAAACTATGTCTGGTCTGTTGCTTCAAAGTCTTGTCATTATTAATTGTGCTGTCCCACAGAATTCACGCTACTACTGATTTTACTTTCTCAGTCTTACACTGACATACGGCTGCTCTTGTATTCTACTATTGATATTTGCTACATATTATGGTCGCTGCAAGTATTCCAGTTTGTGCATATCCATTGCATGATGTTGGATAGATTCATTGGTAGATTGGTTGATTCTACAAAATCGCCATTTGCTATCATCTTTTGCCCCATTGACAGAACTGCCCATTGAAAAAACTGTAGTCGGTCTTGAAAGTCATCGTCCAGTTAATTCCTGATGCGAGGATACATGATACTGGTGACGTCATGGATATTCACAGCGACCACAGACACAGACTTTCATATAACAAATATATTATTAACAAAGAAAACAAAACAAATATATACACTTAATAATCACTTACACCCTAGCTCTGATAGACCTACTATCCCCTGATCGCGGGAGCGATCAAAACCGATTGAAGATGGTTTGATTGTGGCAATCGCCACTCCTACTTTTGAAGCGCGCACAAAAGCCTAGCTTTCCGTGACCGGATGTCACGCTGGGACACAAAGTCCGTTCTGGCGCACCAACGGCTGGTTGCTCGATCGCAGGAGCGATCTTATCCGATTGAGAATCGGCGTGAATCGTGGTACTCAACCACTCTTCACCTCGGAGACGCCACACAAGCATCGCTCCCCCGTGACCGCAGTCACCCAAGGACCTAAAGTCCGCAGGCTTCGTCAACTAGTGACTCGAGCCTCGCGAGCCTGGCTCGCATATGCACCGTCGGGGCGCCAAGTTTGTGCCACACGCACGAGTTCTCCCACTAGTTCTCCAGAACCCACCCACTGTCTGTACACTCTGTTATATAGGCGAGGCCCACGTGACCTACTACGTCACGCCACCCCCTGCGCTTGTTATAACAGTGAAAAGGCCGGATGACTCTCAAAGCCTTGTGTCTCCCGTTTCCGCGTTCTTCCCTTTACGGAAAAACCCTTCTTCCTGTGCGAGGCTAATCCTCTGCCAAGCGCCCCCAAATAGATGCCACGAGGCACGCTGGCTAATACGTACAATACGCGATAGGAAATGTATATATCTTCAGTATCCTCGCAAACACTCGTACGAGGAATCCCTGATTGTTGAGATATTTCTCGAACTCTCATGTGGATACTGAACCTCACTTTCCACTCGCATGTGGATTATGAACTACTGTAGCCAGTAATGAGATTTGATTTTTTTCTCCAGTAGCAGAAATTCTACGTGTTCTTTTCCTCGGTTGTACACTTCCGTGAGAGAATTGTTGAACAATTCTGACGAAAGAAGAACGCGATCGTACTCTGTCAGGAAAACGTTGAGTATACAAATAAACAGCAGCGTCGAAATTTCTCCCAGCCTCACCGTAAATGAAAATCATTTCAGTTTTTTCTTGCACATTGACATTATCCATGATACAACAAGGAGGAATGTTAGTTCAGAAAGGTAAATGTTTAATAAATATCGGCTCGCCTCTGAAGTATTGTAGGCTCGGACCATGGTGAGACGCTACTAACAAATTGACGGGTGTACCCTGAGGCCACACTCAACACCACTCCAATTACAGACGGAAATCTTCGGAAATTAAATTTTCGCGATTGCAGCTCCACCTACCAGAAATCAGAAAAAAGTTTCAGACAAAACTTATGTATTTTTGTTCGTAGAATCCGAATCTGAAATAAAAAATGGTTCCTATTTTAAGATTTCTATGTTGCCCACCGCCCCACCCGCTGAGGGCAGGGGAGAGAGCTGATTTTAACATAGAATGATGACATCTTTAAAACTATTAAGATTTGGTCTTGGCTCAATTTTTCGTATATCGCGTATTTTTTGAGTTATTTCAAGTTGTCATGTTAAAGGGACACCTGTATATTTTGTGATGTTTGGTACATTGCCCAAACACGCCAGCCATCCACGCAGCTACGGCGCCGCCCAGACACGTCCCCGCAACGTATGTACACCACTGTGATCAGTGCGCTGTGGCAGCCTAGTATCTGCTGCCCGCAACTCAGCCGCCGAACTTGCAATTTACGGTGAGCGCGAGAGGTCAGTCGGTTGAGGTTGTGACGCGCTGTTACCCCTCCAGGAGAGGCCGGACTGTGGATCGTTTCGTCTTCTTGAAAAAGGTGTCAGCCAGGTCGGTTGTGCATCCCGTTTCGTGGATTAAGAGTGTTAGATGCCATCTTGGTGAGTGTGAGAAAAAGTAAATGTTCGTGGAGAAAGTAGTAAAAAAAGGTAGAGAAATCTACATAATAAGACGTATGAATAAAAGGTCTCGTTATAAACTGTGGAGATTTATAAGGAAATGAGCACGAGGTGAAATAGTGGCCATGAAGTGAATACTTAAGTTGCTGTGAAACTGCATAAGAACTGATACAATTAGCTGCCTGAAACAGAGTATCGTAGAGGATGCCAAAGACAAAATACGCCATTTATCATACACGCGTAAGGACTGTGTAATACGCGCCGCTGTGCTGCAGACGAGCGGCGGAAGAGAAAAGAACAGGCTATTATTCTGACAGCATATTCGGCCGGGATCTGGTCGGGGGCGAAAGAAGACTGCGCTTCGAGCGGCGCCGCAGACAGCCAGTTTTGCGGAGGAGCGAGGCGACGGCGGGGCTCAGGGAAGGCCAAGCTCGTGGGCCCACGCAGCGGACGTCCCCGGGAGGAGGAAGGCGAAGTAAACCGACGCGCGAGCGAAGAGCCAGGTAAAGAATACAGCGTAACAGGACTTGACAGACAGGCAATGTGACGAGCGCGCGACCACTGCTGTCATTAGATAGGGTCACGCGCACGGCTTATGCAAATTGTCTAAGTAGACAAAGAGTGAGGGGAAATGAACCGTATGTTGCGGCAGGAACTGTAGTATTGATTGAGCAATCTGAGTTCAGCGAATGCTTTGTAAACCATTTAACACGTTTCGTTCCCTAATGATCCATTAAAAAATTTAGTGTAAATATATCTAATACTAGACATGGTGATTGTAGGGAATTGTTGACTATTATGTTAAGTTAAAATTTAATTTGAATTTTGTTTTGTTAGGAGAAAAGGGGATGAAGGAAAATTTAACTCAGTAATTCGCAAACGTTGCTAGCAAAATATTTGGCAGCAACCGTGCACGGTGCTGGGAGCATCACAGGTTTTGTCAGTTCAGGGTGCTTCGGAGTCACAGAGGATTGTGATTTACTGATTCTAGAGAGTGTATTTTGGGAGTTATTTCCTGTTTTGTTTGATTTGAATTGTTATTATTTCAGTGCTTTGTAATGTGTGTCAAATTGTTTAAAGAATACATTCAGTGATTTTATCTAATTTCCGTGTCTTGGGTATACTTTTCCACACCCTAAAGATCCTGCTACCTGAGATAATAAATGCTCGTTAGGAGCAACCGTTCTCATTCTCAATTAGATCTAATTCGTCGCGGCAGTGTCATCCTCTGAATAGCGCTTCTCGGGTGGTGGCAACCAGCACGTGTCATTTGGACTCGCTCCTGACAGTCCATTTTCTCCAGTTCTCTTAAGAACCATTTGAGAATAACCATCGAAAATGTGACAATTTACATGTGACTTTTTATGTTTTGACGGCAACTGAGTTTTTGAGAATTGAGGGAAGTTCAAAAAACTGCCTTGAGTTAGTTCGCGAGCTCAGGTTTTAGCGTTCCCTTCAGCTTGTTATGTGTTATCATATTCGTACATCTCAGTTGTATACCAAGGTATTTGTATAATTCATGGCTTTCAGAGCGGATATTATCTCTCCACTCACAGTCTCGTATCTATCTACATTGGCAACCATTCTATTTTCTTGAATTTTGCACTTATTTATCCCCAACTGCATATCAGTGACTGGAAAATTCTTCGATGTTTTTCTTACCATGTCTAGGCCATACATCGTGCATGAGTAGAGTTTAATGTCATCCATATAGGCTAAGTGGATTATACGGGTCTTCTCAGTTCCTTTCAGTTCGAATCCTGTTTGTAGGTTTTCCAGGAGTGTTGAGAGTGGGTTCATGGCCAGACAATCCAGTACGGGCTCAGACTGTCACCTTGGAAAATGACACGCCTTATGTTTATTTATTGGTGATCACTGTTTCATTTTTCGCCGCGACACGGATAGTGGTCTTCCATTTGTCCATGGTGAATTTGAGAAAAGTCACTATCGTTTGATTAATACGGTACGGTGGCAGTATGTAGAGCAGCCAGTCATGCGGTACCACGTCATAGGCCTTCTTATAGTCAAAAAACAAGTGAACAAGTTGCGTCTCTTCTTAAATGCTTGAGACATGATGACGCTGTCAATGTCAAGTTGCTCTCTACATCCGAGGGAACCTTTGTTTCATCCTATTTGAGTTTTAGATAGGACCGAATTTTCTGAACAGTGATGTTCGATAATCATTGATAAACAACTTGTGATGATTTTATAGAAAGAGTTAAGACATGTTATATGCAGGTATTTTGCAGGATCTACAGCATCACTGTTTTTGGGATTCATAAATGTGAAACATTCGCGTAGTTAATGAGACATTTCTACCGGATAATTCAGGTAGTTGTTGAGGACATTTCGGATCTTCCCATGGAGGCTGGTGAACTTTTTATACGAATAACTTTGCAAACCATCTAACCCCGGGCATTTCGAATTTAACAGTCTCTGTATAACTTTCTGTAATATATCTTGGATGATTTGAAAAGTTGTCATTTCTGTGATATGCGTCGCAGCACCTCTGACCTGTACTAGCCAGGATGCCTAGACATTAAAGTGACTTTCAGCCGACCATATTTCACTCCTAATTACATCTACAGAAGCTTTGTCTCTCAGGATGTTCATTTCTGTGTTTCCTTTTCCTAGTCTTCTGTATAAGTTCTTTTAGCTCCTGAGAAATTCTTTGTCGTCTGTTTTCCGCCTTAGGCTTTTTGTGTATTTGCGTATACGTTGGCTACAGACAGTTGCTGTTTTAGGGTATCGATAAAGTCAAGAAAACTTGTATTGTCGATATTGTGCTGTGTGTGAATGCGATTTTTTTCTCTTAATATATGCTATTTTATTTCTCAGATATATACCTCTACCTCCTCTCCAGAAAGCTTCCATATGCATATAAGCATATATTCCAAGCAATATGTCATCTAAGGTGTTCGATCCGTTTTCGCAATCGGATTTCCATGGGGGTTCCTATTACTGTTGCTGTGGATCCCGAGTTAATTCGATTTTAGATATTTTTCCGCCATTCAATCTCACTATTGCAACTGCCGTATAATAGATTGTACAGTCCAGATAGTCATTGATCATGATATTTGAAGTCTCATTAACCAAAAGTTTTTCATTTGCTACTTTGACAAGCATGTCCAGTTTCTTTGAACTGTGGTGTTTTGGGATTATCGGTCTTAGAGGAGGATCCATCCCCTCATATTCTATAATTGCCAGTCGATTTATTATTGTTATCATTCTCAATATTATATTATTATCATTATATTATTATTATTATTATTATTATTATTATTATTATTATTATTATTGAAATAGGTATCTCAATTAACTTGAACACCCCAAAACACGTAAAATTATTAAAATTATGGAGTATCTGTAGCTAAAATTGGAATATTATCACAAAAAATAGAATATTTCAAAACCAGGTCTTACGCTGAATACGTTGAGGTCGTTGAATTTTATTGAATACTTGAAATTTTAAAAATAATGTATCTTGAAATATGTTATCTAGAGTTCTAAAATAAACCTCAGCGAGTAAAATTGCAAAAATTGAAAATATTTTAAGATAAAAAGATGAAAATATTATAAATTCAGAGTAAATATAAGTATTTATTACGATTTTAATGAAAAATGGATATAATATATAATACATTATAGAATATATTATAGAATGCATATAATATATATCATATTATATATAATATATTATTTTAAATAGAAAGAATGAAACATGAAATTGTACCCGAGTCATACCAAATCACCACAAAAGGAGGGACGAGCCGAAAGAGGCGTTCTGGAGAATTGAAAGAGGTCGAAGAAGTTTTGTTTATAAAGATAGAGAGTACATAACAGAAGGTTAGAAAATAGTTGTGAATAACAGAAAATGCAATTGATGTGCTGATTTGTGAAGATAATGTGGACAATAGTATAAAGCTTGCAAAGCACGGAAAACGTAACGAAAAGTTATTCAACTTGGTATTATTTTCTAAGAAATATCAATGGGAACAAAATATAAGGATTGAACCTGCTAAAGAAAGAATCAGAATGATTATTTTACCAAACTGGCTGTTACGAAATAAATAAAAAAACAAAACAGGTACGAGGGTATCAACTCCTAAGAGAACGAACAATTGAGTAATGAAATGGGTTGCCAAGGAGGTAAGTTTGTTTTGAGGAGGCCGGCTTCGTAAAAAATGGACGATTGACTAGAAGTCTTGATATTTAAAGTTCAGCTCTTGAAGATCCCAATTAGTAGGGTTTCAGATGATTGGCGAAACTCCCGGAAATGTATTTGGTGTAATTAATCAGTGGTTCAAGAATACAGAAGAAAATATCCGCAAGAGCGGAGCATCTAAGAGTTTGCCATTCAGAACTTAAGAACAATATATTTTCTTTTGGTTTGAACTTAGTGTTTTTTTGACATTACCTCAAGAATGAGGTGAATGGGCAGCGACGTTGTATAAGTGGAAAGCCGCGGCAGCTGAAATTTTTGGAAAAAAAACCACTATTGCGGGCGGCTACGGGGAGCATGCACTGTTGCGGAACGAAAGTTTAATAGATACGTAACACTGGCTTCAAGAATTGATCAAAAAGAAAGGTCGATGGAAAGGAAAAACAGTTCCCAGAATTATGTGATGAGTCATTAGAGGGCCAAACGAAACAAATTAAAATACATGTTATGAAAATATGTTTAATTTCAACAATGGGGATTCGCAGTAGACGAACGATAAATAAACAAACAACGGGAGCTTGAGGGAAGTGGCGAAAAATAAACAGACGAAGAAAATAGTATAAATTGTTTTAATAATAAACTTATAATGGACACGTGAGAAATTTCCGTGAAATTAATTAAAATCAGAAGAGTATAGGGAAACTAGATGTCAAGAAGCAGTATCAGGTGCTAGGCGGCGAGTATCCAATCAAAATAGAGGTAGGCATTTGACATAAGAGGAAATCGGCGTAAAAGTACAAACATGAAACGATATGGGACTAATACTGCACATTGGATGTCAGCGGCGCGTCTTATGAACTGCGGAGCACAAGCCATCTAACTGCGCTAGTGATCGGATGTGCCGATGCATGTGGAAGCAGAAGCTCCCGAACTGCGGTGGCGGTCGGATGCCAATACGTATGGGATCATAGGAAAAGCTCTGGAACCATGGTGGCGGTAGGAAGGAAAATAGGGTAAGACCGACGATGCGTTGGAGCACGCCGCTGGTATCCGGGGAGTACGACTGAAATCTACGTAGTTAGAGCGCAGAGGATCAAAAACAGGGAAGTGATAGACAATGATAAGAAGTGAAGGACCTTGTAGGAAGGTCAAGGTTTGTCTTAGAGATTAAGTTATTCAAATTAGTATATTAAGGTAAAATGGCCTTGTGAGTACGAGGAAATTAAAGAGAGAGTTTGCAAATAATTGTGTAAATGGGAGATGTTGATCGATACAAATTTTTGTGTTTTGTTATTGTTATTACTATTGTTATAAATATATATGTATTATTTATGTTTTGAAACACAAGGAGCAGCCAAATTATGATTTGTTTGTTTCCTATAATGATTTTTTTAATATCATAATGGTAGATAAAATCCCCCGAATACAGACAATTCATTACAAATACATATTCTTTACGTAAAATTCATCACCGCGACTTCGTACGGACGGCCCTGTCGGCACGCAACGGTGGATATCCCTTGAAGAACGCAAAGAGAATTCTTGAATTGAGTAATGCAAGGTAATATAAGTATAATAGATATATGTACAAGTAAAATAAAATAAAAACACAGTTCGGAAAGAAAGATATTCCGCCAGAATATGAAATATATTATTTAAATTTGTACGTTTGGAGACTAGACCCAAAGTATTACAGAGCAGAAAGAGAAATAACATAAAACAAAAATTGCAGCATTCACTCTTTATGGGTCAAAACATCAAAGCCGATACTCCCGCACGTTGTAGAGTGGACGCCGAGGTGCGGTTGAAGCACGCGGTGTGGCAACATCGCGTACGCTGCCTTGTGCCTTTGACTGCGAGGGAGTGGGTGGCGCAATGCTATAACGACACCTCTCCAATAAACGGAATATCGAGCGGAGCCACAACCCTCAAACGTAAGTAGAAATAATGATTTTGATAAAGTCAGAAGCAAAATAAGAACCAGTAGTGCTACAGAATGGCACAGACATTTTCGTACTAGTTAGTTTTCTAATTGGTTGTGATATTACATTAATTTAGTAATAATTTTATTTAGTTTTAACAATCGGTATTATCTAATTCATTCTTAATCATTAAAAATTAAAAACATTTACTATCCTGTTGAAATTTAATTTGCACTTTTCATTCATTCCTTATTCAATCACCTATCCTCATATAACATACATGCTACATAACACTAACAGAAATAAAAACAGCAAAGCCGTGGGCGCGTTTCTGTAGTGGTGACTCGTAATTAAGGTTACCATAAAAATAAGATATATTTATATTAATATAAAATACTATAAAAAATAAAAAAATAAAACAAAAAAAAAAAAAAAAAATAAACTATCAAGATACTATTAATATATATACCTACATACATACCATAGTTTTTATTTTTCCGGGCGGGGGCGGCAATAGATGCAGCTGACAACAGTACTAGGTTGCAAGACCGA
>BOPP01000020.1:892942-920203 GCA_017312745.1 Gryllus bimaculatus
TTGAAAGCAATGGCGAATATGGAACCACCCACTGATTATCAATTTCTAGTTGATTAAAATTTGATGTTTGCATTGTGAACACATTGCCACCTACTTCCTTACGTGATACACAAAGTCTTTAGTCATCAGCTCGAGAGTGAGCGACATGATGCATTGTGAGCAGTTTTCTGGTTTTCCTATCCATGATTTGGATTTATTGCTCATCCAGTGAGATTCTGTATATGGCTACAGGCACTGTCAAACTACCATTTGCAGATATTATATTTCTGAAGTTGAGAGCGGACTGCAAAACAAGTCTCACTCTGTAATACTCCCTGCGTATTCTCTCTCAACGAGATGGTCTCACATTCTTCAATGCCCAGATATTTGTAAGTTTTATCTGGTTCAAGAATTTGAATCACAGTGTGCATATCAACTTCAATGTTCACTGAAGTAAATTTGTCTCTCTTTAAATTGAGTTTTTCACACTTGTCAAGACTAAACTGTATGCACATGTCATTGCGAAAATTATTGATAACAGATAGCATTTGGGAGAGAAGCGCTTCTTTCTTAGCAAACCCTTTTAACATTAACAATGTAGAACAAATGTGATAGTGGTCTTTCATCAACATGGAGCTTGTAACCAAAATTAGTTTGGGACAATTGTCTAGAGAGTGGGATTAAACTAATGTAAAACATCAAAGAAGATAGCGAATCTCCTTCGAAAATTTCCCGGTTAATCTGAATACTTCCTGTTTCTACTACATTCTCTCCGCTGTGTATTAGCAACCTGGTACTCCATGACGTCATACGAGCCTTGCAAAACTCTATAAGTCTAGAATGAAATCGATAGATCTCCAGGGAATTCAATTTCCAATATTGTGGTACACTGGCAAAGGCCGTCTGGTAGGCAAACCAAAACATTTTAAAATTATATTTTCGTTTCCTTACATTATTCAAGATGACTTTATTTAGTAGTAAAATTTCCTTATATCTATAGGAACCTTTACGACATCCTTTCTCTTTAGCTGGTAACAGGTGGTTCTTCTCAACGTGTCTGTACATTTTGTTATCTATGGCTGCAGTTATAACTTCTTTCAATACTGCCAGACAAGTGATTGACCTGTAGTTCTTCGCCGAGAATTGTCTCCCGCTTTGGGTAGCAAGTAAGTGATTTGATGAATGATAATGTAACAATTCTGGATCTTATCAATTCTGGGGGATTTCCAGTTTTCCATGTTCTCAATTGCTTAGAAGAGTCTTCTTCCGAGAATTCGTGGACATGTTCCACTGTTTCCACAATTTCATCGGCTCCATCATCTTTAGATTAAAGCCAAGATGCGTATTTGTTGTAGGATATGCTTTCCTCCCAGATTACGGCCCAATATGCTTCGACGTCATCTTTTGAAGGAGTGACAGCATTGCCATTCGTTTTTTGTCAGATTGCGATATAATTTCATCGCGTCTCTTTCAAACCACCGATTTTGTAAACGGAAGTCTACTCTACGTTCGTAAAATATAATTCGTTGCGCACGTATTTTGATTTTTTTCTTTTAGCTTCTCAGCTACCATTAGCCTTGTGTCATTTTGAATTTTGAATTTGCTACTCCATATTTGTTCAATTCGGAGTATTTTTCGTTGAACTTTTCCGTTGAGCAAACATTTCCACCAATAAATCTTACCTATCATTCGAATGTGACTTAAACTAAACAAATATATTCAGAACTGTCTTCTATATTTTCATGACATGTACAAAACTTAAGAAACGACTTCATCAAGCGATGAAGAAGCATGCTACCGCAGAAGTCTGAAAACTATCCAAAATTCCGAAAGCAAAAGGCTAAAACACGCTCACGAATATCAAATTCAACGAAAAATCAATTTATAAGTAGATAGAAAAGATCCAAAAAATGAATTTAAAGCGAGATGCAACATATGCGGTAGAAAATTCCGGTGTGAAAGGTCTGTGATGTTTTAAATTTTTATTTGTTAGTTAAAATTTCGATATAAAGAAAAGATAATAATTTTCATTAATTGTAAAATTGCGGATTTTTAGTCATCTGCAAGGCTCGGTGCGAATTGCGGATTGAACGTCGAAAATGCGGTACCTCTGGCAACACTGTTCCGGTACCTCAGAAACAAAATAGGAACTAGTGGTGGTACAGAATGGCACACACTTCCCGCTCTTAGTTTTCTATTTCCTTTGGTCTCTTCTAGTTATTCGGAATTGCCACATACTTTTTCCGGTTACATCTAACGCCGCCAAAAGTTGATTTTTTAAAAAGAAATATTTTTTTGGTTTCCTCATAGTAGAACGGAAATATTATTTTAAGAATATTGAAGAACTGTAAAACCTTGTCCTAAATGGCCAATTGCGTTGAAAAATTTGAAGCCGTGTTCTTAAAGAAAATAGTGTTTAAGCACTACTGTAATTTCGAAATTTAATAGGTCTCATGTTGTTTGAAAACTCTAATTTTTCGAAAAATCCAATAATTCAATGTTTTTCGGCGTCTTCCTACAAGTGAAATATTGAAGATAAGGATTTTCCCTTAAAATATGTTTCTTAAATATAGATGTTAAAATAAGGTCACATACAATTTTTCGAAAATTTGAGTATTTTTTGCATACTTTTGCCTGAAATGTAAGCAATTTTTAATTTCGTTTAAACAATTTTTTCTCAAAAACGACTCAATTGCTTTTGATGGAATTTTGGTGGTGGGATATAGTCTGAAGGACGTTGAAGAGAATTGTGCAGGTCTCATGTTGGTTGAAAATCCTAATTTTTTGACAACTGAAAAATCAAAATATTTTCGGCGCCTTCCTTCAACTGCAATTATGAAGAAACAATGTTTTTCTTAATAAGATCTTCGGGGTCATAAAAACAGATCTTCAAATATGATCATATTCAATTTTTCGAAATAGTGATTATTTTGTCCGTAAATTAGAAAAAAAATTGAAATTGTACAAATTTCAAATTTCTCTGTCTTCCTCTGTCTCACCCAGGAGAAATTTCACAATCGCAGGGGCTGAATATGCAATGAAGACTTCTTAATAATAGTACTTTAGTGTGCAGCAGGTTGCATAGAAAGCGCCGTGGCATAAAGCGCCCTTGAGTCTACATAAAATCAAGTTGTATGTAGACTTACAACAACACAAGGACCTACAAAATGTGTTCGTCAAACACAAATACAACCATGCCCAAGGCGGGACTCGAACCCGTGATCCTTCGGTCCGAGATCGCTACGGCACTACTATCTTAATGATATCGGCCATCCGGACCGGCTCTGTCAGCTTTAACTCATTCTTATAAATAATGCTTGTGGTGAGTTATGCTGGGACACTTCTGTCACCACTCTATGTATGTCTGCAGGAAGCAAATTCGGACCGCGAGTGAGAAGCTCAATTTTCAACGCCGAAAATCTCACAATAGACTACCGAGAAAATAAGAAAAAGAAATGTCATTTTCTTTATCGACAATGTTCTTTTCCTTTCATGCGAGAAAAAATCTCTTCTTTTGTTAGACTCGTGGTCTAACCTCAGTAATATTGAAAGTTTGGATGCTCAAAATCAAATTGCAACTTATAAAAATTCTGAAAATTCCCACTGGAACTGCACGACTGATACAACCTTTGGATAAAGAGTTCTTCCGACAATTGAAATATCTTTCACGCAAAATTACGGAGAAGATAATCGTTTCGCGGCGAGCAGATTTGCACGTCTACCAAAAGGATAGTATCTTGAAATTACAATCATTCATCCATAACCAATTTTCATCCCCAAAATTTAGGTACCTCATTATATATGCATGGTACGCCGCTCAGAATGTCAATGAAAGAACTGCATCCTTTGCGAATCCTGCTGCCATATCACTGGACCATTATGTGAAATTATGCGAAACATCTTTTCTTGAATGTTCGTGGTGCAAGAAAAATATGTTTCAATCACTGCATTAATCAATTACTTTTTGTAAAAGATACGATGAATTAAGTTATAATTTTGATATGAATGTGAAGTGAACAGTATTGTCGTGCTCATTGAACACCACTAAAACCATCTGCAAACTTTCCGCCTGAGGCGACGAAATCACTCCATTTCTGCCCTCGGAACGATCACATGGCGGCTGGAGGGAGGCGCAGCAATACAGACCGACGCGCAGCCGACCTTGAGACGGGGATGTACATTCAGCTATTTGGAGAGGGGAAACATGGCCAAAAACATGTAAGTTTATTATTTTGGAAAAAATACTTCCAGGAAAACTTGGCAGCTAAACTCTTGTATCCAGCCGTGTTTTGACTCTAACTTTCAATAGAAAAATAATGAGGCAGGGTTTCCACATGACAAAGTTCGGCATTCCCTTGTTAATAGGTTTCACTTACGTTCAGAATTATTATTGACATTAAATTTATTGTGCAACAGCACCGCTAGTTACTCAATCAATGTTCGATGAAAAGCCAAAGGTAGATCATAAACCCCGAATTACGCAACATTTGTTATAAGTATTGAATAGATTTTCAATTATTAAGAAAATATTTTAATGTATTGTCTGTTTAGTCACGTGAATAATTTTTTGACTCGTTAATGTCCGTCCGTCTGTGAACAACGCTAGCGGATAAACTGTTCACTCGATTTTGATGGTAATTACATTGATACCACACATCGAAAATTTATTAGTGCTTAAGGTATTCGGGGTCAGGATTTCTTTCCTTCAAATAACTGAAATCGCGAGAGGTCTCAATGAGACGTTGTTCAATCTTGACCGTAACCACTAGGAGTCTTGCTTTGTTGTTGGCCCAACCTCCGGTCATTGGGTGGTTTGCGAGCGGACTGACGTGTAGAGCCGACACTCAATCGATGTTAGCATGACAACAGGAAAACACGCGAGGCAGTACTGGCGACGAAGGAGGTAACGGTGGCGTTGAAGGCAGCGGCGGATGTGGTGGCTGTGCAAGCAGTGTTGTCAAAAGTGTTTTTTCTTTGATGATGAGAGAAGACATGGGAGGGAGTTCTATGGAGACGACCTATGTGGGGGTCAGAAATGACAAAGTGATGGAGAGCGCACTCCACCAAAACAGTTCAATGGCGTTTCTCACTGTTATTCCACCCCTCTGAGAAAGTAGAGATTGTAAAATATTTAAATTACTGTAATCGTAATTTTTTGTGGAATAGTGGCAAAGTATAAATTTGTTACACAAATTGATACATTTGACACTTAAGCAAACACTCAAGTATATGCAGTCCATAATTAACTTGTGTTAGATATAATAATAATAGTAATAATAATAATAATAATAGTAATAATAATAATAAAGAGTTATGTATTAAGATAATTATAGAGCATGAAATCGTAATTGTATTCTAGTAACACTTTTTTAAAAGTTTTTACCCCAAAGAAAAGTAAAGATACGTAGGGGAAGATGACACACTAATATTTGTAAATTTGAATTCCATAACAGCAATTTATAAATTCCCAACTAACTAGTGTAAATTTACAATACACATTCCTTCATAGTATCTATCGATATTAATTGGCTAATAAGAACTATTTCACATTTCATTACACTGTTCAGTACTTCACTGCACTTTTCAACACTTCGTTACTCGTTTCATATGTTTGAATCTCAGATAACTTATTTCTAACAATAAGGAGACAGAGAGAAAAAAATACTTTGAAAGTTGCTGGGGCTAAAGTATTTCAATCTTTAATTTTTGTGCAGCTAAATAAAAATTTCCCAACATCTATCTTTTCTTTCCTGATTCGAAATTTATGAGTGCGATTACATTTGCCAAAATCATTTGTTTTTTCAGTATATGCCTAATTTTATTTTACGCCAATTGACCCTCGTACGAATAAAAAAAAGCACAAAGACTCGCCCTTGTTCTTATTGTTTCACCATTAAAGGGTGACAGGTTATATAAGTAAACACTGTGCTTTCTATGAATTCTTTGTAGATTTTATTAGTGCGGAATTCCGAGAGGGCGGGCAAGAGATTAATAAAATACTGTTTTGAAAATTTTTTAACTTTCTGTAGTATTCGCATTATGAAATGTTAAGACTTATTTTTTCTCACTACAAGATACTTCCACCCTAATGTTTCATTGAACAAGGAACTATCATGATAAAACTCTTGGATCAATATTCTCACTTGTACTGTCCAGTTTCTCGTAATTTCGACTTCGTCCGGACGTTAATATTTTTCTTTTAGCGTATCAATTCCTGGAGTTAATTTCTTTATAAGCTAATTCTAATCAGCTTGTAAGCAAGATAGATCCAGGCAGATTTTTTCGTGACGAATATTCGTGCACAATGTTCTAGATATCGCAGACAAAATGCGTAATATACACTATGTGATCAATAGTATCCGAACACGTCCAAAATGATGCTATTGTGTGGCCGTGTTTTTCATGGAGGGAGCTTACACCACTTGTTTTGTCTGGCACTATAACGGCATAGGACTACGTTGATGTTTGTTGGGGCGGCGAAATACTCGAAGAAAAAGTTGGGAGAGCAATTAGTTGAAGTGCATCCAAACATCACCTCTTCTATCAGTGGTTTTTTGTCAGACAAGAGTGTTCTGGAAAAGAGACGCCACACAATCGACAAAGATTGTTACTTGGAAAAAGAATTAACAAGTATTGAAGAAATTGTCACAGTTACCTCTGTCCAAACGAAATTAAAATTCTTTACGAATTTTGTAGTTTTTACTTCATGTTACAACTGCATCCAGTGTCTGGCACAACCTGAATCGAACCTTGAAGGCGTTCAAAACGTTTTTACTAAGCTTTGTGCACTTCGCCTCTGATGACAATGTGAGCTCGTGGCGTCTAAAATGAAAATAGCTGGATTCTCAGAATTTTTGACAATGCTCCACATGGTTCGAATGAGGAGCTGCCCAGGAGCTGATGCGATCTTTTGGAGACGCTCCGAACTAACACGAAGCAGCTGACAATCTACATCTAGGAACTTTGTACGAAAGAAATGAGTATCTCTGAAGCGCAAAGTTTGAAATGTATAATCCTTCCCTCTGGAACGCCTTCAAAGAATATAAAAAATGCCCTACTAAAAAGCAAGGGTCCAAAGTTGAAGCAATTTGGCGGTCAATGTGCCAACAATGGTTTTTAATCATCTTCTTGCTTCCCACTGCTGAAGAGCAATTCGGGGATGGCGATTGCATCTTTCACCTGCGGAGTAGTTACAGAGATAGAAATGTCTGTAATGGATCTGTCGCAATCGAGTACGGCTTAATCTGTCAGAACTATCTTTTGAGGATATGTTTCGAAAGCCGACTTGTGCAGGTCTTTCGACTGGATCAGTGAACTCTCGCTCAGTGCAGCGGCTCCGTGAAGAACTGGAGGGAGACTGCCGATTCCCTACAAGAACCTTCCGACCGACGAAGTATGGCCTGCGAGAGGTGGAGGTGTCCAAAGGCTAAGGGTGTGCCAACACCCTATTTAATTCCAGCATTACCTATGGAGAACGCCACGAACTTGTCATTTCAGCCACAAGATCGGATTCTTTGATTACAATGTATTTATACATAATTCGTCTTGACTTCACTTTACTTCCTTTCCCACAAAGTGCTCTGTAGTATCATTAGGTAAATGGTATAGACGAATTCTTGTACATGAGAAACAATACTATTTATATTTATAATTTCCAATGAGCGCAGAATTTATAAGAGGACTACGCAGCATTCGTCTTTTTAAAAGGTGTCCTTGGTTAGATACCAAGGAACTAAAGAAAAGCCAAAATCAATATAATAGTATCGATGACAATTGATCCATGCTTTGTATCATACAACTTTCCCTTCAGTTGTTAAACCTTCATCTACTGCTATTCAGTATGATCGTTTAGCAGCCAGAGTAGCCGCGATAGAAACCATCCTACAAGCTGGCGATATCTACTAACAGAAATTATCACTGCAGCGTGTAGCATTCTCAGCGAGTTACGTGTCGACGATCAGCAAAGTTTATCTGAAATTAAGGTAGTTCACGAGACGAGATGCGGTGTGATGCTTTTCACACCTGAAGGCGAAACTGATCTCAGTCACTGACGTCCCCTCCCGCCAATTACATTACTGATGCAGACGAGCAGGACTGAGAGCATTCTACCGCGTCTTCATGTAGTGAACCTCGAGTAGGCAGCACGCAGTAACGATGTAGGAAATAAGTGTTTTTTTAGTGCTTCTTTTCATAAAAATGAGTCATAAAATTGATAGAATAAAACTTATTTCGTGAAAATAGCAAAGTATGTAATATAGTACTAAATATGCAACGAAAAATATTGTGTTAGGACGGCGACGTTTCGCCAAAATTAAAATGTTTAGATCTGTAAGTAGAAAAGCGAAAAATATGTAATTACATTAAAAATCCGTTCGCTGCTCATAAAGTTCCTTGAAAATTGAAAATTATTCTGAGAAATTGAGCTCGCGGTTCTGCATTTTCAGACATATTCAAACGTTAGTTTTTTCAATTTTCCAACGAAAATGTACATGAACGACGATATTTTATATTTCTATAGTTTTCGTAAAGTCATGTTTCGGTTCTATCACTAGGGATTCGAAAAATTGAAATAAATGTGAAAACATTATCTTTAGGTAGGATGAGGATGGAGTGGAACCAAAAATATAGACCAGTGCAAAGAAATAAGGAAACGAACTAGTTCGAGAAAGTCTGTGACATTCTGTAGCATCACTAGTTTATTTTATTTCACAAATCACACTCCTGGTGTTATAATTGGGGCAGACATTCTCGTATCCTCTTAACCGAAGTATAGAACTGAATTTATCTTGAAAAATTGTATTTCCAAATAATTTTAATTTTTACCTAGTCATCCTTCGAACAAGTTCCGTAAACGGAGTTGACTTGGCGGCTAAAGAATTATCAGATCGTCGTCCTCACGAGATCCGTAGAAAGTTAAACAAATGGAATTAAACTCAAAATGTGTCTCTTTTTTGTTGCTAATTTGTTACGCAAAATATATTGTCGCTCTTCATTTGACCCTGCTACAAACTATTGGCAAACTGGACATCAAGTTAGCAACGCAAGTACCAGAAAACGAAGAAATTACAAAGATAACTAAAACAATAATTACATGGGCATTTGTCGCATTTTTTTGGCCCATTAGTACCCGAATATAAATTTTGTTGCTCTTCTGATATCACCTAATACCAGAAATGCGAAATTTGCCCCCTTTGCGGCGGGTGACAGTGAAGGGAACGACTGTCCGTCGCATATAGGTACAATGGAACAACAACCTACACGGTGGTTTCACAACCGTGGAGGACAGATAGAATCAGACGCGCCGATTAAATAAAGATTTTTGGCGTCACATAAAAAGATGAAGATTCACAAGTGTTATAATTGTAGGATAATCAGAAGATTTTGAAGTGACGATAACGTTCATGATTAAAAACTAGACGACATATACATTTTACTTTGTTTTCTCCTCCGATAAGTCGTGAATATTATTAAAGGAGCTTTTAATTGCACTTCTTTCTTTCATGCATTCAACTGTTTTTATCTTGCACGTTTTCGGACTGCTAGAGAAGGATTGGGACTTGCACGCGCCTGCATAACTCAAAGGGATGCTCCAGACGGTTTGCTTTGTATACTGGGCCTGGCGACAGCAAATAGGCGTCATTGCCGGCCGAACAGCCTATCCCTACGTTCAAAAATATTTTTGATACCCGCAGTCTTACACGTGCACAAACTGCCCTTGTTTGAAAAAAACTCGCAGAATCATCACCGCGCCCTCCGTGAATCGGACGGGTAGTAAAAGACATTTATTTTTTATTTACGTCAAGAACAGTTAAAAACTATGCGTTACGTGCTACGAGGAGAAGGCCAAACTTTCGGGACATAATTTGAAGTTACATCTGTGTCCAGAAGTAAAACAAGGAGCTATCTCAGCATTTGCTCAAAGATCAGGCAATCTAGACGAAAACCTGATCAAGATGGGGGTCATTGATCCAGAAGCTGATGTACAATAATTGTTACAGGTACTTTAAATTTATTCAGTTCAAATGGTAAATATTACATTACATGTCACCCTTAAAATTAATATTACTTTCCTTTTTGATGCTAGTTATAGTCTAATTGTATAGAAACAATTGTGCAATCGAAAAGATTTTTCTTGGGACTTAAACTTTTGTATCGAATTTAATCGATTAATGTCATCAGGCAAAGTGTTGTAAATTAATGTTCATGTATTGTATGTGGATTTTTTGTAGCGAGCTGTAGGTACTGATACAAGGATTGAAAATGCACAGGATTGTAATAGCAAACATACTATAAATTTAAGTCTTCAAAATTAAAACGTCGCCCAAAATACATCTCGTTTAGGAATCGCTTAACCTATTCACGGGGGGAATAATTTGGTTCGACAATGACAGCGCGCTATTTTAACACTTTTTCAAATTTGTCCGAAAGTACGAAAACATTTTAAAATTAGCTTAAGCTATTTTACTTGGGAAAAGAGAATCACAAAGTGAATTCTATTAAGGAGACAAATGTTTTTAGATCAAAAATCGAGTCGTAGGATAAAAGTAATCGTGGGTAATATCTGCTCATTCTTTCCGGTAGTGGAATGATAAAGGAAGAAGATCTTAGAAGTAAATACTCGTCTGTAAAATAAGATGTGAGGCGGTGGAATATTGGTGGTATTTACACAAATAGTTCAATTTACTTTTTGAAATTAGTTCCAAATCGGAATCGATGTTTTGAGTAATGCCTCAAACAATTTTATGACGGTATTCGAAGGAAGACGGAAATATGTGAACTATGTTATACTACTATTAGATTATACTACTATTACAGATGATACGAAACCATTTGCGTTTGTTACAGCATCACTAGTTTGATATGTGGGGGAAACTATATATTGAGATGCAAAGTGACAAAAGCATAAGCCGACTGCCTGGTCTCGCAAGTTTGGCCTGTGCCGGGCGTCCCGGCCCGGGACTGGCCGCACGCTGCCGGGGCTGACCGTGCCGCCAACGGGTGAAAGGTGAAGGGGTGCGAGATGTTTTCCATAATTTCACTTTACAACCCTCCTATTCATCCGATTTGCATGAATGACCCGCCGTTGGATTAAGGAAACATGTCGCCATTGCGCTATAAGCCCATATTTTTTAATTTTTTCTCGGAAGTTCGAGCACCAATTTCAAATTCAAGTTTTTGCCAGATTTTTGGAAAAAGGGCTTCATAGCGTAAATTCAATTTTAAAAAGGCGTCAAAGCCGTTTACAGATCGAAATTCGGATCATTGGTTCAGACTTTATCGGTAAAGTACATTCCCCAGCGACAATGCTGCGATCTTTCGAATTTTCCTACAAGTATTTTTCGGTACATTTAACCTTAATTACTTGATGTATCAGCGTGCCGTTGTCTCAAAAGTCTACTCAATAAAAAAGTCCACACATTTGATGGATTCATATTGGGACCAAATTGTTGAAATACGTTGAAGAGTAAGTTAGAATTTTTTGACCCCTCTCTCTCTCTCTGTCTCTGTCTCTGGCTCTTTGTCTCTCTGGCTCTTTGTCTCTTTGTCTCTCTGTCTCTCTGTCTCCGGCTAACACTCCGCAGGGGGCCTGTCCCGCCAGCCCGAGCCCTCCTTGGTCAGCAGCATGGAGAGCGCCTGGGAGCCTCGGGAGAGGAAAGAACACGGCGGCGGGTTGGCGGCGCGCGGCCGCGTGGCGGTTAGGCGGCGGCGGTGGCGGCGCGGTGGCGGTGGCGTCGCGGCCCCGTGGCGGCGGCGGATGGCGGTGGCGGGTGGCGGTGGCGGTGGCGTGGGCGGTGGCGGTGCGTGGCGGTGGGCGGGGCGGTCGGCGGTGCGGTGGCGGTGGCGGTGGCGGTGCGGTGGCGGTGGCGGTGCGTGGCAGGCGCGATGGGTAGTGGCGTTGGCGGTGGCGGCGGCGGCGGCGGCGGTTGCTTATGGCGCAGGCGACAGGCGTCTTCGCGCCCTGTGTCCTAGGCTCGGCGGCGTCCCAGCTGCCTGGACAATGCCACTGCTGCCGCCCATCTCCCCGCTTGCCGTCACCCCTGGTGCGCTCCCGCCCTCGCCGCCCACTTTGCGCCATCATCACAGCACCTATTGTCCTATCCGCGGGTGCGTATGGTTTCGCCTTCGTCTCCACCTAGGCCCGCCTCCGCGCCCATTCCACTTATACATCGCTCCTGCTTCACGTCCCCCTACACATTCCATCCCTTTCCCCAAACCCTCCTCCTCTCCTCCACCACTCCAGCCCCTCGACATCCTCAAAACCGGTTCCCATTCTCCGTACTCTTCCTTCCTCCAAATCCTCTTCCTTGTACTTCCCTCCTCCAAACTCCACTCTCCTTTTCCCACCCCGCTTTCTCGCTCCAACCTCTTCCACACTCCTTGCTGCCCATTCCTCCTCCTCCACAAATTCTTCTCCTTATCTTCTCAATTCCTTCTCTTTCCTTCTCCTCCAAACCGTCTTCCTTCCTCCCTTGTCATCCAATCCTCCTCTTTTCATCTATTTCCTCACTCCTGGTCCTCCAATTACTCCTCCCCTCTCCTTGCTCCCACCTCCATCTTTACCTTTGCCATCTTTACCACTTGCCATTGCCACTGCCACTGCCACCGCCTCCACCGTATCCGCCATCCGGTTGCCCACCCGGTCCGCCCACACCAACTTCTCAGCCCCGCCCCCGCCCGCGCTTCATCGCTGTCTCCTGTTTTACAATCTCGACCCAAGGAAACGCGGCAGCGGCGGCCCGGCGGCCAAGCAGCGGCTCGGTTCTGCACGCTCATTGCATTCTTGATGTTTCAAATTCTTTTACAGGTATTTTGCCCCCGCCGCCTCTTGCCTTACTGGAAAACAGAATTTTTTTTTCCTTCCGAGACACTCGGGCACAACCTTAGCCTATCTACTCCCGCCTCACTTTTTCTGGCCCCTAAGACCCTATGTCCCTGTACCAGCGCAGGTCCACGCCTCGCTCTCGCCAATCAGCCCCCGCGGCCACCACCTCTCCCCCCCCATTCGCCCCTCCGGCCGGCGCCCGCCAGCCCCGCGGTCTCGTAAACTACGCAACGCCTCGAGCTAGGCTCCCTGCCCCGAAGGCGGGAGAATCAGCAAAAGAAGCCTGTGCTTCTTTAAAAAAATCATTGCATTTTAAAACTCGCGAGACTCCCGGGTGATGAAAATTTGGGAATAGTTGTCGCGAAGCGTCGGACGCGACCGTCTCCGGGAGAGGAGGAGTGGAGGGCGACAGAAAAAGCAGAGGCGGCGACGAAGATTTGAGCGGAAAAGCAGGAGGCGAGGTGTGGGGGGTGGGGGCGGGGGCACGGACGACAGTTGAAGGCCGGGTATGACAAGCGTGCAGGTCGTTTGCCAAGTGACTTCGAGATGGCAAGAAAAAGGAAAGCAGGTGTTGAGAGGACGGAACAAATGCTTCCAGAGAATTGCTTGAAGGGACGATCAGAGTAATTAATGCAGAAGAGAGTGTAATAATATGCAAAAGCTGGGTGTGATAATATGAAAGGGTTATGCTTTTTAATTTCGCTAATTAATAATTTTATCTTTTTATTGCATTCAGATTGGCAGGAAGATGCAAAAAAAATTTAATACTTAGTCATAAATTAATTTTTTACACATTGTTGGATGGGGTGTGCAAGGCTATAATATTAAAGCAAAAAAGGGAGAATGTGGAATCTACTCAAAAAATTAGCAAAACTACAAAAATAAATAAAGATTAACTTCAATAAATTTATTTTCAAGGCCTATGATTGGGTTAAGATATTTAGCATAATAGTAAAAATAGGCAGACAAAGGTTCCTGTGAACGATTTATTATGACTCGTACTATTCTGGTTAGATTTCATAAGCTGGATTGCAGATTTATTTCTTGAACATGTTTCTTCCGATTTCATTATTCATATGGCATTACATGTATTGATTGTTTTGAATTCATAAGTTGGGTGGGAACAATGCTAGTAAATATAGAAAGAACTTCGCTCTCATGACGTCTCTCCATGAAACCTCTCTCATGACATTGTTGCACGCAAAAAATACGATACTTAGGGATCTTTCTGTGATAACGGAATGAATGGGTTCTTATTTAATGTATTCCCAACGGAGTCAGAAACAATATCTTACTTCTGTCCTCGGTTCGCATGCTAAATATTAAACCTTCGTTTAGTTCTATTGTTGTTTATCAGAAAATTACCGATAGGAGTTGTTGTCAGACCTTGGGAAAGAAAAGAGAACAAGTACCATCCTGAACGTAGGACAAATTTAAATTACGTTTTTAAAATGTAGACAGTCTGTATAGCACTCTAACTAAGCAAAATACGATCAGATAAAATGTAGAATACGTTTAATGAAATGAAGAACACAATTCAAAATGCAATAAAAAATCATAAAATAAAGTATTTGGGGTAAGATAATGTTTTGGAAGTCCAATCTTTACATAATTATTTCCCTCAGGATTCATACAACACACCCTCACGTATATATTTTTACATGCTGCTTTGAGAATTAAAAATGTAGAAACTACATGTTATAATAGAAAAAAGTGTAATTCGTAAAATAGTATCAGAAATATTACAAATATATATTGTTTCAATATTGAAATAAATTGATTGTTCCATATAATATATTATGAAAACAAAGATTATCTACGATGAAAGAATTATTTACATAAAAAACTAGTCTTCTTTGTAATTAAGTATTATTATTGTTATTATTATTATTATTAATGTTATTATCAATTATTAACATTATTATTGTTATTATTATTAATGTTATATATTATTATTAATTATTATTTATTGCCAAGCTGCAGATGGTCACGTGAAGTGCAGTGACGTGTGCAACTGTTATATCGCAGTGCGGTGAAGTTGAAGTTTGGTGAAGTGGATTGCTAGGAAAAATTTGCACAGGTGAATGTTCATGTGATTTTGTAACGTTTGTAAGTTTGTATAGTTGTTAAGTTGTTAGTTCTGTTAATGTTAAGTTAGTGTATTCTGCCACCAAGTTCTCACTTATTGCAGAATTATTAATAAATCTATCCTAATCTTATCTATCTATCTAGTTATTTGCGAACCTTACGGCAATGTTGTAGAACTAGATATTTTATTTCTAAGTGATAATGATTTGTTGAAAGGTTTTCGTGTCGCAATTTTTATGTATATTTAAAGTCAGGGTGTGCGATAGCCCTTCTCCTCTCAGCTTGCAATCAAACCGAGCCACTCCAGCACTTTCACCTTCTCCACCTTCACCCACGAGATACGTACTTACCACCTCACGACTTTATAACGAGCACAAACCGGCCGCAGACAGCGAGGTGACGTATCTAAAGCTCTCCCAAGGCGAGCACAGAAACCCCTCGCTGGCCATCCGCACCTCGCCATCTCGGCCAGCACCACAGCGCATCTCCCGCGCCTAACTCCCACACCCTCGACCGTCACTCCACATCACCGACTGCCTTGCACCTAGTTGGTTGACAACGTTTAGCAAAACATCGATATATCAATCCTCGATACATTTTAATAAAAAAAAATTTCGATGTCAATGGCAAAAACATTCCTGTCAAAAACATCGTGTTTTGATTGAAACCATTTCGAAACTAAAATGTCCAGGTTTTAATTATGATAATAACGCGTTAATTTTAGATGAAAGTACATTCTGTCTTGAAATTTAACTGTCATCTTAGTTTTTATTAATCAATGTTCAATATTCAGTTTAATGATATTACCGCCCACAAAATAATTTAAACCCTGGAGAAAGAATCGCGAATAGCAAACTGTTTCATACCGCCTGAAGGCCGACAACAGACACACTTGTCAATGGCTGTGGATTGCAAGCCAACCCACACAGAGGAATAAAATAATTGAAATTTTTATTTATATCATGAGATCAATATTTCTGTACGAATATATCGAGTGAAGAAAACATCTGGACGTAAAACATCAATATTATAATATTAAGTGTCTGCTCGAAAATATTGCTGTTTTAAAAACATTCCTGTTTTTCGCCATCCCTATAGTTGGACACCCGCCTTGGCATTCAACCACTCACGCATCGACTATTTCGTTTGTCGATAATTGAGTAGCCCAAATTACGATACTCGTCAGTCCCCCAGTCAGGCACCCCAGCCTCTTTCACGTTATTTATATCTCCGCTATGTAGCATCGCTTAGGGCTCAGCGATTCAAACTGATTGTCTCTGCCCCAGAGAACCTAGGGCTTTTTTGAGGTCCCGATGTGCAGGGTTTCGAGACCAGTCGGGAGTTAGATTTTCCCTGCTGGGGGGGTGGGGCTCCGCTGTGGGACCTCCCACCGCTTTCTTGAAAGCACCCTCGGCCTCTTGCTCTCACTGTCAAACAACTGGGCCCACTGCTTGTTTCGGTTTCGTATTCTACTCCATCGCATTCTCAGCTTACCGTCTGTAGGCTTTACTCTACCCTTTTGTCATCACCTCCTATCCGTCGCCACCTCCCTGCCCCTCCGCCGGCTAGTTTCTTTCAAGTTGCATTTGTCCGTCTTCTTACCCTAAGCCACTCCATGACCTTCACCACAACCATCTAACAACCCTCAACCGCTATTGTTCCTATGCGACCGTCACACCTTATCGCCCATAAGTTTATTTTCCCCACACTGCCACTCTTTGTCATCAGCCCCACACATCATCGTCTGTACTTCTAGTATTCTCTTTTTCCCTATTTACATCCATTTTCACATCCCTGTTATTTCATGTCGCCCCCACCCACTCCATTTACAGTTCCATGGCTCCAGGAGCATCAATGGCCTACTGATTTGTTATCACCACTTCCTATCGTGGCACTTAACACCATCACCACGCTTACTGCTTTATAATCATTTTTATGCATGTCATCGCGCACACGGCTAGCAGTCAGGCAGCTCTCGGCCTCACATCGTTTCTGTCAGTTGCTACGCCACGCTTCATCGTTGATCCGGAGCAGAACTGCTGAGATCCTTCATCCCGTACGAGTAGTGCATGATGTTTGCCGTCTAGAGTTAGCAGTAATATTTCTCCGCTTGATGGTGAGTTCCGCGGGACCTACCACATCGTTTACGGAGTTTTCTCACGAAGGTAGTCTCACCAGCGAGGCCCATTCGGGGTAAGCTCGAATCTTCCAACTGGTCTTCTTGACTGGGGAAGTGGTATTTCATGTGCGTTGTAGTGTTGCGGCGTGACGGGGGTGAGAGATAGGACAAGGAAGGAGTCAAGGAAGGGGAAGGTAAGATCGCGCGCGGTCCATTTGTCCATTTGTTTAGGGTACTACTCTGGCATTCGTAAGGAGATCGAGAAACCACGGAAAACTAGCGAATCGGAGCAGCCCTACTAGAAATTCCTCCTTACGACACAGAGCAGCCAGAATTGTACCCACCGAGTTTCGAAAATCCTGCCACGTCGGGACATGAACCCTGGGACACCTGCCAGAGACTGATGCTGCGACATCAAATTGAGCTACCTGCGCTACCTCATCAGGCCCCCCCCCCTCGTCATTAAATCATCGTTGCGTTCGGTCACCATCCACCCACCTTTCCACAGCCTCGTCACCATCACCGGAAACCCGCCCGCGCGCCCCGCCTCCGCGAGTTCGCTCCCCCGCCTCCCCCGCAACCCCTACCGCCGCCACCGCCACCGCCAGTGGCGCCTAATGCGTGGCGCCGTTAACGCGGCCCATCATGCGGGGCAGGGCTGACGTGCGGGAGGCCGGTGGGCGTGTAATGTGACGAAGCAGATCCAGTGGAAATCTAAAAAATTTGCTTTAAGACGCCGACGGAGGCGCGGGTTGCCCGAGCGCGTCAGGGACTACGTCCTCGCATCTCTCAGCGCTGCCCCCATCTGACAGCCAACCCGGGAAAAAAAACTTGCGGAACCAAAAGGCGCGGTGTCGATATCGATTTGGAAAACATCGATTCTGTAAATCCCATATATTTCAAACATGAGAAATTTGATGTTCGATGTTTGTTACGATGCCCACTTTTGTTTGTGTGTGTAAAAAAAGTCTCATAAAACACAATTGTATGAAAGCTTAAGTATGAAATTTTGTGAAAAATAAAAACGAAATGTAAATAATACCCTACATCGAACAGATTATATCTCGATTGAGAGAATATTCCCGTTCAATCGGAATTTCCCTAAGTCTTTTCTCTGAGTTATTCCGCACTTGAGGGCGGGGAATGCATTTCGCTTTAGGGGTAGTGGGCCTCCCATTTCCTCTCATCACTTCTTCCGGCGTGTATGGATGGCTCGGGCATTAAAATATTGCGCGAGAGTTCCAAGGGTTAATTTCGACGGAGGTAGGAATTCCACACTGGCTAGATAGCTGACGGTCGAATTCAAGGTGACGTTTGTAAGATAAATTCTAGCTGCCGCTACTCTGATCGGTTTTTTTTGACGATTCTCCGGTGAATTCCATGCTTATACGTCGCACTGCCTATCAACAGGCTCGGACAGCACGCGATATTTACTTCCTCTTTCCTGGTTCTATCCTCCACCCTTACCTTCACCACAAACTTGTACCTACATGCACTGCACGACCATATATGCCAGAGACAGTCGGGAGTTGTAAGGCTTAGTCCCGGTGGTGGAAGTGAGAAAGAGTTTAGAGCTTATCCGATTGCGGAAAGAGCTTAAGCGATGGTGCGGGAAGATTTCTCCAATCAGTGCAGGAAGATCACTGCAATTTCCGTAATAAAACATGACTATAGTTACGGGAATAATGTTCATTGTAATTGACACGCTAGGAAATACCAATCAAGAATCGTTACCTTTGCTAGCGTAACTTTGCCTGTGGCGCCTTTAGATGACATAGATGTAGCTGTCCATGGCTTCGGTTGTCCAAATGATAATGCTTTTTGGACAACTCGAGCCGTTGAAACTATATTAGAACATTAAAATAAAAATGTTCTGATGTTCATGACTGCGAAAGCTCTTGATACGTAGGTTTCGTGCACGCGTGTAGGCGCGAGCCCATGCCCGTCCAGCAGACTGGCGTCACTGCGAAGGGCGGACACGGTGAGCCCCAGGCAGGCAACCCTCAGGGCGTCTCTGATTTGTCAGAGCATGTAGCAATGTCACGCACTTTTGTGCTAGGGCTTCCAAGGTTGTTAAAAAAACAAGTAATTTTTACAAACCGTAGTCACACGAACTCCTTTCAAGAAGAAAAACTCAGTTTTACATTTAATCATTGTATGCCTATAGTAAGCAATTCATTTTAACTTTCCGTTCTGACTGGTGTAATTCACGTACCGTTAGTTAATACTGAAACGAAAATCTGCTATTTTCGGCAGAAATTTGGCATATTGTAGAATCAGTGAACCAGAAATGCTGATATAAATCTTGTTTCATGCGTTATTAAATTATTTACTCTAATTAGTTTGTATTCAGATTCTCGTAGTTGTGAGTCTTAAATGCCTTCGAAAAATTTGTTTACGACAAACGTCCCGTCGTCTGAACAGCGTAATCGAAAACAAGATTTTTCACCAAAATTGAATATGCCCAATAATTCTAGCTCAAGTCGCGGTCCTTTGAATTTGAAACGCGATTTTTCTAGATACTTTATATAAGGCCTTAAGTACATTTCATATTTCTCAAAATGTCACACAATTTTTTCGATTATTTCTTTATCAGATAGCGTGAGGTAGCTTATAAAAATTAGGTTTACAGGTCAACTTCCGATGAATTCTTTAAATTTTCTAAATTTGCAAAAGGTTAAAAATGCTTATGGCTTCTTCTACAACCCACCAATATTGAGATAGACCATATTTTCTTATGCATAAAATTGTCTTCAAAATCATATCTTTAGAATAATGTCATAGCCACAATTTTTTCACAACGAAGGGGCCTTCTGCAGACGTTATGGGGATAAAATAAAAAAAGGCAATTTTAAAAATTATATTTCGTTAAAAACGTTTTCTTTTATTTGTAATAGGGATAAGAAACGCCGAGGGGGGAAGAATAGTACAGTTCTTCATTTTCGTCAAAAGTTATCTGAGTTTTTTCGAGAAGTTGCAAAATTACAAGTTAATGAAGAAAGAAAGTTAGGATGCTGCCATTGGTAGCGACTAACAGATTTTTATTCGTTAAATATTTGAAAAGTATTTACTGAAAAGTTTCCTCGGCTTACTACAGGTGAGGTAACACAACTCGAAGCTCGTGGAACTTTTCTATTGATTTTACTAAACTCGCATGACGGCCATATTTAACGCAAAAATCCCAGACATTATCTGGAGTTAATCTTATGACAACAAGATTATTTGAATATTGTTGGAAGACGGAGAACCAGGTGACCATTGTATCATTATTAGATGCAAAAAACGGTTAACATACCGTAGTTTGCGGCTCAAAATTGAGTGAAATACACATAAAAATTAAGTAGCTGGATACCATTGAACTCCATTTGTCATGAATTAAATTTTCATCTTCTTAGAGAATCCGGAAATGTTAATTATTGTACTGTCATTGAAATATCGAAAATCTCATTAATTCTCAAGAAATATCTTATTGCTGAGGTAAGCTACCACAAAACAAATGTTATCTGCCGTGATCGGAGAAGCTCCTCGATCGTGGAATCTGGCGATGAATTACTGCAGATGGAAATAAGTTTGGAGAGATAAATTATCAAAATTGCATATTGCTTTCACATGCAGTCAAACACATTGCTTTTACCATGTTGATATGTGCTCAGTCTTAAATTTATTAATTTGGCTCATACATTGTCGAGGTTTCTGTGCAGGACTCTTCGCTTTACCCCCTCTGAACGGACGCTGGATTTGCCGGTTGCGATTGCAAACATTGGCTGCCACAATAAGTACATCCACTATTCTTTAAAGATACACATTTAAAAAAAATTTAATTATATAGTTTTCATATACGCTATCGTGATGCGATTGCAAAAGAAATATGAGAATGTTTATCTTAACTTCCCGACTTGTGGAAGATCAAATATGAATTACCAATTAATTATGGAATACCAATACAAAGGCAATTTAAGAGAACAAAACTGTATTTTGCCTGTAGCATGGAGAATTGTTATGCTGCATAAACATAACTTATTTTTGCCCCCATGAAGAACTATTACCCTTGTTGCTTGTGGATTGCCATTTAACTCTTTGATAAACGCATAAGCCGTTGTTTCCCAATTCGCACAAATCAGCCTCCAAATGTCACCGCTCTTCTCTCAGAAAGTACGCGCCACTCCGAGACGGAGATGCACCATTAGAGGTAGAAAAAAGAAAACACACCACCTGACATAAATATGATTCCCAATATGACTACCAATCTTGTAAAACGCGACACTTCTTGCCAGCCAAGACAGAATCGGCAACGAATTTCACGGCGCTCGGACGAACACGCGAACGATGCTCCTTCCTGGAGCAAGCAAGACGCGGACACATATCTGGGCGACCCGTATCTGACGCATCGGATACGGCCCCCGAGAAGAGGCTGCGAAGGCGGACACCCCACGCGCGAGAGATGCAGATGCGTGGCGGAGCAGGGGAAGCGACCGGGACGGGCTCGCACTCGAGAGCGGGGACTTTTCTGTGGCGAGAGAGCCTTACGACCGCGGAATCCTGGTGGCGAGACATAGCATTTTCATGCGCGCGCGCAGGGTCACTTCGCGGTGTTTCAAAAGACGTAAGATGCGCGCAGAGGGCTCATGGAAACCATGCGCGAAGCGCCTGCGTGTATAATGCTTTGATTTGCTGTGCGCGGAAACAGTCTAGAGTTTTTCACAGTGTAAGAAAACCCGCTGAAGCGGGTGTGCGAAACATCGCAAAGCGTGTGCGAAACATCTATAACGATTCGCCAATTGTCTTTCATCTTCACATTATTGTTTATTATTCACAAACATAGAAACAATATAATACAAAAAACAGAATTTAGACACAGCATTGAATCCATTTATTTTTGTACACCTGAATTCTAGTATATTGGATATTTAATTCATACTCCTTTACATAACACATTGCAATTCGCTTCAGGCTTGTTAAAATATATCGGACTCAACACGGACGCAAGGTTCATTTTCGCACTTGTTCTTATTGTTCCGGAGCGATAGCTTCCTTTCGGAACAAACTCTACTTGTGCGTGGAATCACCTGTTTCGTTTGCCATTGTTACGTTAAACTACTATATTCGTAAAAATACTTTTTTTATTTTTTTATTTTTGATGGAAATAAAAATATATAAAATACCAAATCCACTACTATAAATCAATAATAATGCCGTAGGCCTTGCCGAGCAGTCTATGCATTGTACAGACGTAAAAACATGATTATTGATACATACGTACACAGTACATGATTTTGACATAACAGGACAATAAGCTCAGATGAATTCGTAAATTTGTGAGAGACTCACTCGCCCGAAGAAATTGGTCTCCGTAAATTTTGGTGAAGGTGTTCTAAGAAAACAGCGTAGGATAGTCTGATTCGTGCACGCACCTCGTTAGAGAGTGCTTCTTCCTAAGCGGTGTAGAAGTATGGACACAGCCTTCAAAGCACTACACGGCAACGGGCGACTCCTTGACCTATATTGATATAGTCCAATTAAGATTGTAGGCCTTTGGTAAGGATCCGAGACGGTTTAAGCCGGTAGAGCTCTCCCTTCACCTTCAAAGAAGTCAAGCGGGCTTCAAGACCTTTAAGCTTCAAGAACCTGTTAATGGTTTCAAGACCCAGTTTAAGGCTCAAGGCACCCTGGCGGTAAGGCTTCCAGAGACCTCGGTTAAGGCTTCCCAAACCCTCTGGGTCAGGGCTTCAAACGAACCTCGGCAAGCTCAAGACCTGGCAGCTGTCGATAGACCTGGCAGGCTGCAAGACCTCGCAAACGGGCTTCAAGACTGGGCGAAAAGCCTTCAAGACCTTTCCGGTCCAGATGCTTCAAGATCCTTCGCAGGGGTCCTATGAGCTTCCATATAGTTCGCTCTCCGGGTAAGGCCTTCGAAGACCTGGTAAAAGCTTCAAGGACCTGCCCGGTAAGGCTTCAAGGACCTGGTAAGGCTTCAAGACCTGGTCAATGGCTTTCAAGACCTTGGTAAGGCTTCAAGACCTAAAGAGCAAGCTCGAAGACCTGCAGGCTTCAAGACCTGGCAAGGCTTCAAGACCGGGCAAGGCTCAAGACCTGGCAAGGCTTCAGACCTGGCAAGGCTTGTCAAGCGACCTGGCAAGGCTTCAAGACCTGCAAGGCAATCAGACGCTCGTAAGGCTTCAAGACCTCCGGTAAGGGCTTCAAGACCTGTTCAAGGCTTATAGGATCAGGTAAGGCTACAGCGACAGGTAACGTTTACAGAAAGCTGGTAAGATAGAGAACTGTTACGACTGCGGTAGAGCTGGCAAGGCCTTGGATGTGCTGGAGAGGTTGGACTGGTTGAGTATAGTGAGGCCAAACTATGCACGCAAGGTGTGAGCTCATTAAGCCCACGTCAGGTGGGAGTTACGCGCACGCTAAACGGTAATTGCGTAATGTCTATAAACATGTCTCCGCACGATGGCAAGTCTGTGGTTGATGCGATAAGGTACAGAAGTATGCTAGCAGACAAGCGTCTCGCTCTCTCTGGGCTCTCTTCGGGTCCCCCCCCCGCGCGGCGGTTCAGCTTTACTGCGGATTCTCGCACCGATGTAAGGTGTCTCTTACGCCAGGTTTGAGGCAGCTAATGCTATCACTCTGCCATATCGTGTCTAGTCATCAGCTGTGCGCCAACGTCACGACATCTCTGCACTATAGGCGCGCTGTCACATGCGCGCGCGCGTCTCACTCGCACTAAGACACTTGCGTGCCTCGTCTTTAAATATACGTCGCGGACTCCGATGAGCGTCGCTCCCTTTACTCACTACTGCGTTCTTCCGAGCGGCGCGCGGGATCTCCTACACGCCCGGTGACGGACGGCAGAGAGAATACAACGAGATCAACGTCAGGAAGTAATCGAGAAGGAAACAAGATGACAGAAGAACAGATCAGTAAGGCGTGGGTAGACGCGAAAGACAGTACAGACGAGGAGACGGATAAGGACATCAAAGGGCAGCGGCAAGAGGCAGTAAAGAGGATAGCCCACAGAGGGATAAGCACGAGTAAAGCGAGGGTAAAGCATCGAACGTAAGAGAGGTATCCAGACGCGTAACGGCACAAAAATCATAAGCAGGGTGAAACTGGACGCAACGCAACGCCGTAGGCGCGCACGGGTCTGCGAGACGGCGGGAGAGACGGGGTCCAGCCAGGACAGCTGTACAGTGGAGTGAGGGCAGGCCGAGACGTTCAGCGAGCGCGCGTGTGAGGCGTGCCTACCCCCGGGAGGAGGACAGCCAGGCGCGAGGGAGCGACACAGTAAACGCGAGAAGACGAACGCGATGCGAAGCGAAGGCAGAAGGGGCAGAATTACCTTGAATTACCGCGACACGTTGTAGCGCAGGCTGGCAGTGGTAGCGGACAGGCCGCACGCAGATGAGAGGGGCGCGGAGGTAGCACCGAGCACGACCAGAGATAGAGCAACCCCGCGAGCGCGCGAAGACACGAGCGCGCAGGTAGTGTGTGCTGAATGGTGACCGCGAAGCGCACGTAGACACGAGAGAGCAGGTCTCTATGAGCAGAGCTGATTCCATCTCGAGCACGCGAACAGCGTGACACCCGCGAGGACACACAGCGACTGCATGCCGCCGCAGACTCCGCGCCGAGGCGCGCAGTGAGCTAGGCGCCCGGCAGGGGAGAGACAACGACCTCCACGGCAGCTGAGAAAGAGATTTGAGGATAGCGCCATACGCGCACATGGATGAGAGAGCGCGAGTAGAGGAAAAAGCAATTGCGTATTGAAGATGTTGATAGAAAACGAGAGGAGAGAGCAGGAAGGCATCCAAGAAGAGAGAGTAGATCGTTCACCACGTACAAGGACTCAAATTACGGGATGATACGAACCAAAGTGAAACTTCGAGAGAACCACGACCAAAAGAAAATTAAAAGAAATGTCGAAAACACGGCCGAAACAAGATAGACGATGGAAAGATTGGGAGCCAACTTCCGTGAGAGCTGTAACATTAGATTTATGATACTTGGTGAGTGGAAGCAAGATGACATTAGCGTCTTTGCGTACACCTTCCTGCCAAGATAGAAGACTAAAGAATGCTGAGTGTTAACCAGAAGTGGGAACAGTCAAGCAAGACTTTTCTAAGAGACAGGTCACGAGCTTCTAGTTAAAAAGAAAGCGAGCGTTTGCTCAGAAATCATCTAGAAAAAAAGATTTATATTTATAAGAGGAACAGGCGATAAACGTCAAATAAAGCCACCTGCTATAAGGAAAACAAGTTCGTAAGGATTGTAGAAGAGATTTGAGTTCAGAAGACCACAAGAAAGGAACCTGAAGTATGAGAAGACCCACTCAAAGATGCTGAAAGAAGAGAGAGGGAGCGTAAAAAGAGTGATCTGAATAACGAGACTGATGACAATAGTGAGAAGTCATTAGCACTGACATACAGCAGCTGCCAGAACCTCAGAGCTAAAGAGCATGGTCAACAAGAAGACTGTGTTAAAGAGCGGAGACTAGTGTATATCTGAAGAGACTGAGAGAGACTGAGAAGAGACTTGAGAAGACGAGAGAGACTGAAGAGATCTCCAGAGGAGACTGAGGAGAACTGAGAAGACTGAGAGACTGAGAAACAGAGAGAGACTGAGAGAGACGAGAAGACTGATAGAGACTGAGAGAGACTGCAGAGAACTGAAGAAGAGACTAAGAGACTGAGATTAAACTTGAGAGAGACTGAGGATAGCGATGAGAGTATCTGACACGAGACTGACGAGAAGACTGAGAGAAGACTGAGAGAACTGAGAGGACTGAGAAGACGGAAAGACTGAAGAACAAAGAGACTGAAGACAAACTGAAAGAATACTGAAGAGAGAGGATGAAGAGAGACTGAGAGAGACATAGATGTAACAGAGAGAACAGACGAAGCAAGACGATAGAGAGAGAAGACAAGATGAGATCAGATGGAGAACAGAAGAACTGAAGAACTGAGAGAGACTGGAGAGACTGAGAGAGACTGAGAGAGACTTGAAGAACAGAGAAACAGAGGAGAGACAGGAGATGGACAGAAGAGAGACATGAGAGAAACAGATAGAAAACAGAAGACGACTGTAAACACGAGATCGCAGAACAGACGAGAGAAAGCAGAGAGGAGAGACATATATATATCAGAGAGACGAGAGAGAACAGAGGAGAGAGACAGAGAGAGTAGGACGATATATCTATGGAGAAGACAGGAGAGAGAGGACAGAGAGAAGAGATATCAAGAGGAGAGAGCAGAAAGAGACAGATAGAAAACAGAAGTAGAGGACAGAGAGAAGGACGAAGAGACAGAGAGACAGAGAGAGACAGGAGAGAGACAGGAGTAGAGACAGAGAGAGACAGAGAGAACAGGAGAGAACAAGAGAGACAGAGAAGATCTTGAGAGAGGACTAAGAGACTGAGAGAACGAGAGGAGACGAGAAACTGAGAGACTGCAGATGGACTGAGAGAAGCTGAGAGACTGAAGAGAACTGAGAGAGACTGAGAGAGACTTGGAGAGAGACTGAGAGGACTGAGAGAGACTAGAGAGACTGAAGAGCTGATGAGAGACTGGAGAGATACTAGAGAGGACTGAGATGAACTGAGAAGAGTGGGAAGAGAGCGTAGAGACTAGAAGAGCGTAAGAGAGAACTGAGAGACGAGGAAGAGACTTGAAGAGACTAGAAAGAGGAAACTGACGAGAGACTAGAGAGACGGAAGATAGAGCCTAAGATAGACTGTAGAAGATATATCTATAAGACTGAGGAGAGTGAGTAGCAAACTTAGAGCAGCGAGATAGTAGAGAGCGTAGTATAATTAGCTGAGGAGAGAGCGAACCTGAGTATGAGAGACTGGAGAGAGACAGTGAGGAGAACAAGTCAACGAACAGATAAGAGACCAGAGATAAGAGACTTAGAAGAGCTGAGAGAGACTGAAGAGACTGAGAGAGACGAGAACTGAGATGAAAGAGAAGAGACAGAGAGATATAACAGAGAAAGGAAGCAGGCAGGAGAGCACAGCAGAGAGACAGATGAGGGAGACAGGGAGAGAGCAGAGAGAGATCAGAGAGAGAGAAACCCAATGGAAGAGACAGAGAAGAGCAGAGAGAGACAGAGAGAGACAGAGATAGAACAGAGAAACAGAGAGAGACAGAAGAAGACAGAGAGAACAGAGAGAGACCAAGACAGAGGAGACAAGAGAGACAGAGAGACAAGACAGAGAGAACAGAGACAGAGAGAGACAGAGAAGACAGAA
>BOPP01000020.1:930811-956946 GCA_017312745.1 Gryllus bimaculatus
TAGTGTGTGTGTCATAATAATAATACAATACTTCAGCGCTATCTATGGATCACAATTAACAAGCAGCATATGCATAAGCGTTCCGTTTTAGTACTATCTAATATTATCTATTATTTTATAGCCCAATCCGTATATGCATATTTTATAATTCAAAATATTTTACCACCAGCAGTCATAAGCCTTCGTAGTCATCTATTCATGTATACAGACTAACTAATGTGATAGATTCACTTATGCTAGAGTTATCCATATATATACACAATAATAGAACTATCAATAAAGTATAATACATATTTGTCCTAGATATGGTGACAACCTGAAATCATTTACAGCTCTATTACTCTATAATAATCACTACTTCACTTATTTATTTCATTTTAACTTATATTATTCTCATATATACATATTAATATATATATCTCTTCTCCGACACTCTATACTCTGTCCTTTCAGTTTTATTTCTCTTTTTCTCCTATTTAGTCTAAGGTTTCGTTAACGTAATGTACATCCTACCTTATAGCTTACTAACAGCCAGAGATACCTATGCTTATCACAGAATCAACTACTAGTCATAGAGACATGGCAATAATCTATACTAGACATACCTATACTACATGCCTATATCATTCACGCCACTAATAACGAAATATACTTCTACATTATTATATCTTAGTCTAACCTCTATTTTTGTATCACCGTATTCTATCTGAGTAATCCACAAAAATCCATCAGCGCGACGCCCCAATAGCTGGACTGAAATTGAGTCTAATATCTATGTAGAAATAATTATATATCATTTTAACGTGATATAATGTCCAACATATAAGGTCTAAACAAAAGCAAAAGAATAAGTCGCCGACCTCGGTGGCCGAGGTGGCCAAGAGCGCGTCCCGACTCAGCGCGAAAGGCCTCGCGTTCTGTTGACCCCATATCGGAGGAAGCCACATGTTTTTTGGTGTCTAGTGTAAGGTCGAATATCCCATCGGGACGTAAAGGGTAACCCGCTGTTGGCTGGATAAAAGCCTAGAAAAAAATCAAACTAGCATTGATTTGCTATTCAGTGCATTTAGCATTATAGGTACAAAAAAATTAAAGAAAACATTTGGAGCTACTTTCCAGAAAATTACGTTTGGGTGTTTATGAAAAAGAGGAATTTTGAGCTAAATTTCACAGAAAAGTTTTATATTTTCAAGAAAATTTAGATTATTATTTGAATTACTTCTACTTACAAATTTATTAATGTATAAAAGTAGCCGGTAATGTAATTAATAACGTCCTGAGACAGCTGTCAAAAATATATTTGTGTAATTTTTGAAACAAAAGAATACATCAAAATGGCGTTTCATTGCAGTTAATAGGGAACCAATTGTTTTTCATACTCCCAGGATTAAAGTAGGTTATTTTAAACTAAACGATCTCGCTGACGACACCAATTGACTCGGAATCTGCCAACCCAAAAGCTGGATACTTGGAGTTTTGGGATAAAGTTAGGGGATAAAATAATTATTTTCTGTGACTGATGTGCAGTAAGACATATGAGGGTGCAATTGAATGGTTTTCAAAACGTTCACTAGGACCTACTAAGGCAACTAAGACCAACTTGCAATTTAGCGCGACATTCAGATGCGAGAATAAAAACGCAATCTTCGGGTTCAGAAGGTTCAAAAAAACACGAACGACTAATTTTGTTGATGTCTCATGAAAGAAGCATAGATGAACTGAACAAATATATCATTTTTAAAGATAATTTATGCGTAATGATTCTACTTACCTTACAGGTGCAATTTAAACGTATTTGCACTAATAGCAAAATATGGTATGATAAGGTATAATGATACGGTATATTTAAAAACTGTGACATGATATGATGTTTTCATTATAATATTCGTAATCTAAGTACAAAATAGAGTATGTTACGCCCTCTAACGTCCTGGAATTACCTCTAGGTATTCGTGTTTCCTAGTTACAATTAACGTACAAAATCGCTTTTTCAATTCCCTTTAAAATCGAAAACCTAAAGAATACTCGGACTTCTCAGTTAAGTTGTTAACCATGCCATGGAACATGTTATTGCCATGAAAGTTGTTCATGTATACCGTGCAAGCGTATCTCAGCCGTGATTCCCAAATTTAGAGAGAAATAAACACCACTATACATGAGCAAAATCCCTATATGAAGATTACTATTCAATGACACTAGTGGTTGGTGCAGAAAGAATGGTAGTACTCAACAAAACCACACAAAATGAAGCTCACACACTACCCAAGAACAACAAATAAAATAATATCCTGTAACACTAAAATTATTTAAATATTTTAACAAAAACTGTCTCCACAAATACTCCAATAACATAGTATAGTATATACAGATACACAGTACAACAGTCTCTTTCTTTCCTAAAATATCAAATAAGCTACGAAAAACAACATTTGAGTAATTAAAGATGTTGTCATTGCCAACAATATTATTTAATGCAATAGCAGCTTTCGATGGCTTAGCCATCATCATCGTTTTGTGAATACGTCGTTTTGTGGCTTCCATCTAGCAGACAACTGATGATGATGGCTAAGCCATCGAAAGCTGCTATTGCATTAAATAATATTGTTGACAATGACAACATCTTTAATTATTTTAAAAATGCCAAAGATATCACACCACAACACCTATATAACATTTGAGTAGCAAATATTTACTGGCAGGTGGCTTCTTACTTGGAGCCTTGCTTATCACATGACGTCATCTACCGGGTCAGGGCATCAGTTGATGTCACTGCAGTGCTTGTGACCGGGAGGACCTAGGGTTCGAGTACTGCCAGTGGCAGAATTTTCGACACTAGCTAGATTCAATTTCTCCGCTGCCTGTAGGACAATTCTAGATGCCGGCTGCCCTGATCGGTAGTTTTTTGTGGTTTCTGCGATCACCTCCAGGTAAATGCCAGAGCAATAGCCTCACGAACGGGCTACGAACCGCGCGCGATCATTCCTTCCTCTTCCTTGACTTATCCTCACCGCTTACTTCTACACTCACCCATATCCACTATACTACCACACCCATCGGAAGACCAGCCGGGAGCTTGGAGCTTGGAGCTTATCCTGGCTGCAGCGCAGGTGGGGCCTCGCTGGTGGGAACAGCTTGCAAACTGACGTGTAGGTCGGCGCCGAACCTCACCATACAGCAGGTAAAGATCATCGCCACTTCTCGTCATAAAACATACACCACTCTCACGGAACAATGACCACAGCATTTGAAGTGCTCGGAAACACTAATCTGTAACCTACAATGATGTCAGCTGCGTGGTAAGCACTGAGTATGAGAATTGTCGGAATGCGCAGCACAGAAATAAGCGAATAACACAACAAAATAATGCATTTTTTTAGTGAAAATCATAACCGTTAATCATTGTTTTCTGATTTTTCGTGAGTATTTAATGAAACCACATGTCTCACATGGCCGGAGGATGCATAGTTTTCTATCTATTTCAGCGCGCACCGGGAATAAGTAATTTATTTATGTATTATCTAATTGGTCAACAGCATCATTATAACAATTAATATAAATGGTGTTTTTAGCGAAGTCTTCGACTGAATTCGAATTTGAAATCAGTTTTTGGCTATTGGGCTCAGTTTTCTTGTTACACGTTACTCTCTATTTACGGAAATGCTCGAAAACACTGCACATTGGTTAATTTGATGCAGCTTCATTTAATAATTCTGCATATGTAACTGTTCAGGAACAATTGAAATTTTGTACACGGATTTCCTATTCATGACTCTGAGTTCACAAAATGCACTTTTAGGAAATGAGACAGGTTTGCAACATTGCTGATAAGTCACGCTCGAGCAGGTAGAATTGCGTTGTGTTTCTTGCCGGTTGCGTCCCAATATTGAGAGATCCGACAGCGTGGAAAGCGGCTTGGATGTGACTGCTTGTTGTTCTAGCTTCGTGAAGGTTTGTGCTTTGTAATAATTTAGAAGGTTTATAATAATTCATTAATATTTCATTTTTAAATCGCATTCCTAATAATTCATTTTGAAATCACAAAAACCGAACCTTAATCCTCTGGTAAAATGTCCCTTCCCTATATGCTGTGTGTCGTGTGTTACACTCCTGACACGCTCGTTAAAAAGTTCAAAAAACATGCCCTTTACTGTTCCCATGATTTGGAAGGAATCAACGGATTTCACAACAAATTGTTTTTTCTGCTTGACACAAATAGTTGGTATTACCTCAAAAGCGAAGAAAACTGCAATATCCTAATTTACCATCTGCTATAAGACCTATGTGTCACAGTGAAGAATTGTCAATACTACTACCTCCTGAGAACGTAACAACGAATGAAGATGAATGTTACAGTGATGGACAGAAGGCTGAGGAGGAGATATCCATGCTGACTCAACATTTCAAGCCTCCTGTGATACATTCGAAGTATCCTCTTCACTTGTCGTAACACGTATGTTATTGTATTTCGTACAACACACATGTCAATATGTTGTTGATAGAGTGCGTCATTTTGCAATAACAAAAACAATCATCACATGAAAACTTAGTCTGATACAGAAATTCTGAAATTAAATCTGAATTGAGATGCAAATTGTCTTACATAAACAATGTGTTTGTTCTTCTTACAGAAAAAAAGTTTTTTTGTAGCCTACTGTTATAGCACAAAGTATTTCTAATCATCGTAATATAAGCAACAGTTCCATTATCTACGTTAATCTCGACGTCAATTCTGTAACCTATTTCTCTGGACTCATGCACATTCATTTTCATCATTATAAATCTGCCCTTACTTTCTGCGGTTATACATTTTCTTTATTTTTTCTTCTTTAAATTTCGAAGTGTAATATAATAAATCAGTCTCCAAATTCATGTCCCAGCATACGTATTGTACATATAGCAACATTACTAGCAACAACAGCTATAATAATAATAAAAACAATAATAGTAATAAGTCGTCCCCGTGGCGCCGACCGTTGCGGCAGCCTTCGTCTGCGCTGAGGAGGCTGCAGTTCCGAGTTTTGTGTAGACATGGTCGACAATTTGTGATTGTCCCTTCTCCCATCATCATCATCCTATAATATCATAATTCACACAAGGTGTAAAAACCTTGTCGTACGAAGCGATAAGCTGAAAAGCTGATCTTGGAAAAATTACACATGTTTATCGTGTATCGTGGTCAGTAATGTCCTATATGCTAATAATAATAATAATAATAATAATAATAATAATAATAATAATAATAATAATAATGAGGACGTTAAATAGTGTATCCTCCACAATATCTGCTAATGGCGTCTTCAAAATCTTACTCAAAAATCGAATAGAACATGCATTGACCCAAATCATCCTTAGTACAAGAGAACGTGCACTCTTGCTACAAACAGCCATGTAACAAGGAAGTATTTGGCAAGAATTGTAGACAGATACATTTCTTTTTCTGTGACCCAGACTAATCTCGTAAACAGAATTAGAGGTTCTACAACAATACATACTTTCTCGCATTATTTGTGACGTAACAAATTTACAATTTAACAATTTTCGAAAATTCAGAGTTCACCGAAAATTAGATCTGCGCCATTCTTTTAAGCGTCCTTTGTTCTATTAATGGAAAAAATGAGTACTTTTTAAGATATTTTAAAATAATTTGAATTATTTTCAAGAAGAAAGCGCGTGAAAACTTGTAACTTTTTCAAAAAATTGTATATGGCTTTTTTTAAAGATCTAATTTTTTAGAACCAATTTTTAAAACAAACATCTACAAAGTTGTTGGTTTAAAATTGTTTAAAAAATGACTTAATATCACGCAAAATTATTCTAGAACTATTCACATGTTTTTGTTATTTCTAGACGACTTTTTTCAAGATTTGCATTTGGACAACAGATTTTATTAAATAAAAATCTATATATTCAAAATTGAAGTTATAGGAAGACGCCGAACAAACGTTTGATATTTTGAAATTTTTAAAAAATCAGAAAAATCATTGAAAATGCCTCCTACTCCTTTTTTTTTAAATTTGATGATAAAAGTGCAACATGGAAAAACGAGAATTATCCCATTTTTTCTCAATATACCTTAAAAACTATCAGTTTTCGTAAATATTAACCTGATATGAAATGAAAGAGGATAAACGTCCTTACATTTTGTGTGTGATAGGTTTTGTTCTAGGATCAATGGTATCACCGTTAGTGTCTAAAATATGCCGGAATGGTACTGTGAAAATGGCACTCCACTTAACCTCTCTCACTCACAGTTTTTGCCAATAAAGTTGCATACAAATAAATACGGTGCCATGTGGATCACTGTACAGTTTATATGAAAACAGGAAGGTAGGTAATTAATAATGTGAGAAGGTAAATTAATATTTTGGAAGACGATGAACTGTACCTATACCGACGTGTTGGTTTCGAAGGCCCTACATTTTATAGACATCTTCTACAAGCCCAATAATGGATTTAGCGGTTCTTTTAATACTATAAATCTTGTATATTACACTTATTTCTAATAATTGGCATTGTGTAATATCATGAATATCCAAGTCCTTTTCCTCTGGTTCGTCAGGTTCAATGACTTCATCTTGTCCTTGTTCCAGCTTGTGACTCGGTTACTTTCAGATCATTTTCAGAAACGACTGTAACATTGTCGCAACACTGTTCTCAATTGATTCACAAATTCGACATTAATTCCTGTCTTCTTACATTATTCCTCCGTCCCCGCCAGCAACGCCACTGATGATGCCAGCCACAGTTGCAGTATGGACCATGATGATGCCAGCCACAGCGAAACGTATGGACCAGTCTCCGTTAGACCACGGCCTACAAAACCGGAAACGTATAACTATGTAGAAAAGATTTTACTAGGGACTTGATCTTTTTCAATCGAATTTAATCGTTTAATGCCATCTGGCAAGGTGTTGTATATTTATAAAACGGTAAAATAATATAATGTATTGTATGTGAATTGTTTGTGGTGAGCAACTGTCACCTGATGAATATGATTACTACGTGGAGTGTTGTAGATACAGATAACAGCGTTTGCTGAAAATATATTCCCACCTTTAAGTAAGTAATTTTTGACAATAACCACTGACTCATATATGAAGAGACAAGGTAAAATATGGTAATATGACAATGGTAAAATACCTAGATTACAAAGAGAGGCTTCAAAGGATCACGTGAGTGGGATTTGCTTATTATTCGTACAATTATTTTTTGTAATCTAAAAGTCTGGGAGCTATAAGATGTATTTCTCCAGAATATTATGCCATATCTCAGGCGGGAATGAACATTCGCGAAATATACACAACGAGCAGTGAGTTTGAACAACGGCTGACTGAGTTTGAACGAATTCTGAAAGCGTAGCACAAAGAATTTGATTTAGTGTTCAATTCATTTAAATGGACGTTCCATTTAAGGTTCGACTGAATTGAAAGACCTAAAAATGTTGTTATCTTAACATCAGTCAATGGCCTATGTTGAGAATCTGAAAACGCGTCTTGTTTGCTAAGAAATGTTTCCATTCCCCCAATCGGAAATTGAACAAATCTTCACGCGAAAGAATTACGATACAATATAAGGAACAATATATCTGCAATACCACAGAACATTTTTTACCGAGTGAACCAGAACTTGTGAAAATGTCAAAAATGCATCAGAGCCAATGGTGAGTAGTTTCAGCATTTACTATAACGCGAGTACAATTTCAAGTTTCCGGTAGTGAAAAGCGACCTTCCCTCTTTGGCAGTTCTACCGACCGCTCTATCTCGATTTAGTGGCTTGTTCCAAAGAAGGTCAAATCTCTGTGCTACGGCACATTTATAAAACGGTCGCCCTGTACATCCGTGTTTAGTAAAATACAGTGCCAATGTGTTCTTTTGAGTCCGCGAATTCAGTGCATAATTGAACTTTATAAATATCAATTAAATTAATGCATTATTATTAAACAAATTCACAGCAATATATGAGTGAGTATTTCTTGCATTTCTTGCTTCTTCTTGTGAGAAACGAGATGAACTCTCAAGTCCTATGAACGATTTTTTTGAACCGTTACAACTAATATATTTTCGTTTCCTTTTAAGCAAAGTGAATAATAGGATTTTTAGTAATAAATTATTTCCGAGAAGGTCTTTTACAATTGTTTGATCGAATCTCGATAAATGCAGTGAAAACGAGGACAACGTCGCTGTCAACAAAAGTACGTGAATACATCATTTCCGACAAAACATTCTTGCGGCGCGTCTCGGAGAAAATGACGGCGAATACAACGACCGATGTCAAGGTGAAACGGATGATTAAGGCTATTCAATGCAATGACCCCATCAATAGCAAGGTCGCCGGTGGTGCCTTTGGCTTCGGAGAGGGCACGCACATTGTGGGAGGGAAAAGCAGCGCTGGGGCCGCCGCACTCCCCCTGCAGCAGCGCTGCGATACAAAGCGTCGCCACGCGGCGGAGTAATGGTGAAACCAAGCGAAAAAACGTGTTTTCAGATAAGTAAAGTTAAAGATTCTGTAAACTTTGCCCACACAATTTCTTTTGCTAGACAGAAGATAAAAACTACATAGTTTTTAAACACGCATTTTAATATCTATTGATTTGTGTTTATGAAAAATATCGGGTTAGAAGGTGGATTCTTCATTTTCACCGTACTGTGACATAGAAGAAATTCACTAACAAAAAAGAAGATAAAATATACCTCAGCGATGTATATACCCCAAAAATATAGAAAAATTGATTTTACGAGTTTTACTTATACACCGACGAAAGTTTGAAGGGTATTCTAATGAGGATGACGAATTTTTTATTAGTGTTCTCGGAATCAGACATGATAAGGGGCGCAACATTGACATAAGCATGAGTAAAAAAATAATTCCTAGACAATTCAGTAACGCAAAGCAAACTATTCAAAGTCGTCTTTGGGTTCATGTAAGAATTTACCGTTACTCGGCCAGACCATTTCTTAATTTAATATTTCAAAAAGCATACTGCACTATTATTATCATATTTTAAGAAGGGAAACTGAATGAGATTGACATATCAACACCGAGCTACAACTACTAACGTTAAAAATGTAACATTTGGAATAGAAGTTATTTTAACGATACATGTTACTACTAAGAATCCTTTAAAAATTCATCTCTGAAGAGGGCGTGTTTCGTAAAATTTTTGGTTTTTTGCAACTCACAATACATATGGACCTCACGGATTCCGGGGCGACCTCCCGGGTGGCGCAGAGCGGGAGGTTCATTGATCGATTGATTTTGTCGTGTTTCCGCGCGCGTCAACTGCTGAGATCATTAGTGTCGTAAGTGTAGTGTAGGGCGGCGGTGTTATTCTCCCAGTGGATGCAGAGATGCGACGCAGAACTGAACGTCGGTTTCCATTCCCTCATCCTTGTGACTCCCACCAGCGCAGCACCGCCCCAGCCGCTCTAAGCTTCTGACGTATGGTAGTGAAGGGTATGTAACAGAAGTTTATGTAAGTAACGAAAGTGTATGTGAAGATAGAACAAGGATGCGAAATATTATAGCCCTAAAGTCATATCTAAACAAACGCGGTCCCTGACCCGTTTGTTATGGTATTCCTCCGTTATTCTCCTGGTATTGATCGGAGAAAGCATGGAACACTACCGAAAAGAGCAGCCGGCCACTAGAATTCTCCTACAGAAAACGGCTGAATTCGATCTAGCTCTCAGTGTCGAAAATCCTGCCACCTCGAAGCTCGAATGATAGGTCAGAAGTTGTGAGATGGCTTCAATTGATGCTGTGAGCCACCTCAGCCGGTCGGAACTGGTCGTGTGTGTTCGGGTCTGGTCGTGTGTGTTCGGGTCTGGTCGTGTAAGGTCGGGTCTGGTCGTGTGTGGTCGGATCTTGTCGGGATTGGTTTGGTCTGGTGAGGTCTGACGTGGTCTGGTGTGGTCGGGTCGGGCGGGTCGGATGGGAGGTGGGGCTTGGGAGGGCTAGGCGCGGCACGGATGACGGGAGCGAAGGGAAGCAGAGCGGGTGGGAGAGAAAGAATCGGACAATTGAGATACTATACATCTTAGTGGAAAATAATGGATGTGAGTGGTAAATGTGATGTATATATGTTGTAAATAAATGTATAAATAATATTTATCCTGAAATTGTAAACTTGAAAAATGTATTATGCACAATCTAATCGTAGGCCCAACTAAATTTTTAAGAATGTTTGTAGTTTAAGGAGTTCTTGTATGCCCTGATTCCGCTTTACTTCTTTTGTGACTTTCCTCGCTCTTGTGCGTGACCTTGGCTGTCCGGGGGACGCCGCGTCGAACGCTGTGTTGCCGACGTTTCGACCATCTTGTCGTGGTCTTCCTCACGGCTGGTATGACCTCTTCAAGCCATAATAAAATCAAAGCAAGGAAATGGGGAAATGTTCGCGCTGCTTAATTTAAAGCGATTAGTTTATCAGTATAATTATTGGATCAGAGGTGCGACCAGAATATTTATCCCTGTTTGTGAGTGTGTGTGAGAGGGGGCTACTATACTTTTTTATGCTGAAAATAAAATTTATTTTTATTTGATGAGTTATAGTTAATATAATATTACGTTTGATATTTATAACGTTAACAATCGATTCATTTAATGACTTTTGTTAGTATAGAAAATATGTATAAGCTATACTGTTAATATGTACCACTGGCTTCTAAAGGGGACCGAAACCCCACTTGAGTGCACCATTGATCATTAGATTTAGTTAATAAACTATTTCCTTTTTCTACGTTTTTCTAATGGGATTTCTACGATCAAGAATTAGTATTTTTAGCACCAGGAAGTAATGGTATAATGCAATACGATTTATATGATTACATGAAATAGATATTTTGCTCCATTTTACTACGCGGCAGTTTCAAGGTGGAATCATCCATCCTTTGCACTCGAATCAAACTCAGAGATGTTTTTATTGCAAATATATTACCGCTGCAGACGTCTCTGTTGGTCATATGATAGGTATTTTAAAAACAAGAATGCATGCAACCCTTTTTTCCACACCGGCATTTCCTGGTCAAAAGCGGAAATGTACGTATCATGTACACGTAAGATTCCGCGGCTCGAATCCATAAATTCTCGGCTATCCGGGAGACGTAGCGTCATTGGCTGGGAGGCCGACGTTTCGCCTGACATGTTGCAGGCTTCCTCGGGGTAGTGAGGTACGAATCATACTTCCCCATGAGGATTGGCAGAGATTATGGCAAGGAATGATCACACGCGGTTTGTGGAACGACACTTCTCCGGAATTCGCCTGAAAGTAGTCAAGGAAATCATGGAAACCACAGGTCACAACAATCGAATTACGAACTCGATTTTTGCAGGTGCCGCAAATGAGTTTATGATTAAAACTGAGCAAATCACTCGCAATACTTCATCTAACGCGCGATAGTAAGAACTTACATTTAGACTTACTCCTATCGATGCTGGTCTTTACAACATTACTGTTGATTCAATGAATTGATTTGTTTCTACTGTTCGAAAACTACAAATTACACATTGCATTTTTTCTTATTGAAGTATTTATTGAAAGTTCTAAGCTATAGAATATACATTTTAGTTATTTAAATCTCTTACAACTCATTTAATTCTTAAAAATATAAATTATATTTTTATTTGTTTATTGTTTTAATCCTAAAAAAATTGTGCTGCCCAAGGAGTTGCGGAAGTTAATTTAAACATGCTTAGAATTAGCGAACATTGCGAAAGCACATCTCCATTAAAAGGAGCCGCTTTTTAAACGACGCACGTTCACGACAATTGCCTGAAATACGAGTGCCTTCAGTGGCACGTGACTGAACTCGTTGGCAAGCGACGACCGCTGGCCAGCCCGTCCTCCCCTCCGACCCACTCTTCCTCTCCGCGTCTCCGCCCCCGCCAACTGCTAGATTTCCGCGATCGTCCGGGTTATGCCTGCTCGAGAGCAGAGAGAAACTCCCTGGGAAGGATCCAGGGCAGAGTTTGTGGAAGGATAGTTTTCTACTATATATATTCCTACTATATTATCTATTGTTTGGATATTTCTTCTTCTTCTGCACTTCAAGGATTAGGCGGCCATGCACGTCTTCATAAATCAAACAATCTTCTGCCTAGTATTCCTACACTCCTTCCCGTTGGGTTGTACTGCAGCACTTGTTTAGGTAGCCTATTTTGCTGCATTCTTTCTAAATGGTTTTTCCAGTCTTGTTTATATATTTGTGTACAATCATTTTAACAAAATAAATTTAATTAATTTCTTATATCTTCATTTCTTTGTTTATCTAGCAAAGTACAACCTGTTACTCTCCTTAAAAATTGCATATCTGTAGATTGAATATTCATTTTGTTGGAGAGAGAATCAATTTTCACTCCCATGTAGGACTACTGGTGTCGCCATTGTTTTATAAACTTTTAACATTGTATCTTTTTTAGTCTTATTTCTTAATGTTCTTTATTATATTATTCTAATTAAATATTTCTATTAAGTAATTTTATTGGTTACGGAATTGTTTGTGCAATAGTTAATCAAAAGTTAGCCTGTCGAAGAAGAACTGATCGCGCAAATTCAAAGTTCCGTTATACTTTTAATCAGTCTGTAGAAATTAATGATTCCACAATGATGATTCTCTGGTTATGAATTATAATCACCCCTTCTTTCATAAAGTAATAATAATAATAACAGTAATAATAATAATAACAGCAGAACGACTTGCTGACATTCTGACATGCTGAGTATGTTCTTCGATCGAACTACTCACATGACGAACATGAAAACGATGGTCCTGAGACTGAAGGTTCGTCTCTTTTCAATGAAACATTCGTCATTGGTGAAAATTCATCTGGCAATGAATCACACAATAAGGATATAATTCGAAATTTCTGGCTTAAAAAGGTTTCAACTTCCATTAGAATCTCGTGCACTGGTAAGGACAATATACTAAAACGCTAAAGCTAAGAGAGTGATAGAGACAGAGAAATCTGTCTTGAATGAGGTGGTACAGACCCTCAGGTAGAGGTTACTGAAATCTCAGATAATCTCTCGTATCTCCTATAACTGTGGGGCCTGTCGACGGCCTCAGCCAAAGTAAAAAGCCCGTACCCCAATGGACGAAACGAATTATGAAACGGATAGCCGACACTCGGGGTGAAATATCACTTTTAGCTGAGACATCTAGATCAATGTACACCTATAAAGTTCAACGAAAAATATTCCATGTTGAACAAAAATACCAAATTCAAAATGACACAAGGCTAATGGTAACTCAGAAACTAAAAGAGAAAATCCAAGCATGGGCTCAACAGATTAGATGTTACAAACGTAGAGTAGATTTCCGTGAAGAATCTGTTGTTTTGAAACAGACGCGAAGAAATTCTATCGTAATCTGACTCTAAAACGGAATGGCAATACTGTCACTCCTGAAAATATGACATCGAAGTATATTGAGTAGAAATCTGGGAGAAAAGCAGATCCCACAACAAAGACGCATCTTGACTTTGATCTGAATATGATGGTGCCGATGGACGTGTGGAAACAGTGGGACATCTTCACGCATTCTCGGAAGAGGACCTCTTCCAGGCAATTAAGAACAAGGAAAACTGGAAATCCTCCGGGATTGATAAGATCCAAAATTATTGGATTAAGAAATTAACAGCAATACATTCTCATCTTGCAAGGGCTGTTAATAATATTTTAGAAAACCCAAAGGAACTCCCAGAATGACTCATACGTGGCATCATGTATTTGCTATCCGAAGCGGAGACAGCTCTCTGGACAAGAACTACAGTTCAATCACTTGGCTGCCAGTAATGTACAAAGTTATAGACGCAGCCACTGCTGACAAAATGTACAGACACCTACATAAGAACCATCTTTTGCCAGTTGAACAAAAAGGATGTAGTAACGATTTCTACGCCTGTAAGGAAATCTTGCTACTAAATAAAGTCATTTTGAATGATCTAAAGAAACGAAAACGGAATTAAAGCATGGCTTGGATGGACTACCAGAAAAGCATCGACATTGTGTCACACGATCGGATTTTGATATCTATCGATTTAATCCTAGGCATATTGAGTATTGCAAGCCTAGTATGAAGTCGTGGAGTATTAGGTTACTAATATACAGTGGAAAGGGTGCAGTTGAAACAAGAAAAAATCAGATTAAGAGTATTTTTCAAGGAGATTCGCTATCCCCTCTGCTGTTTTGCATTAGTTTGATCACACTTTCTAGACCGTTGCCGCACACTGACTTTGGCTACAAGCTTCATGGTGATGAAAGTCAATTATCACATTTATTTTACATGGATAATCTTAAAGTGTTAGCTAAGAATGAAGTGATTTTCTCTTCAAATCCTGTCTGTCGTCAATAACTATAAAAATAACATCTGCATGAAGTTTGGTATTGACTAGTGTGCAAAACTCAATTTAAAGAGAGGCAATGTGACAATGTCAAAAAAAATGAAGTTGATGTGCATATTGTGATTCAAGTTCTTGAGCCAGGTAAAACTTACAAATATATGTCCATTGAAGAATGAGAGAACATCTCAAATGACACAAAGAGAGAATTCTCAGGGAGTATTACAGAAAAGTGAGACTTGTCCTGCCGTCCACACAGAACATCAGGAATAAAATATCTGCAATTGCTAGTTTGGCAGTGCCTTTAGTCAAATACAGTTTCGGTTTAGTGGACTGGACCGAGGAAGAAATTTTAATCATGGATCGAAAAACCAGAAATCTGTTCACAATGCATTGTGCCACATACCCTCGACCTGATGTTCATAGACTTAACGCGTCACTTAATGAGGGATGAAGAGGCACAAGACAAAATGAAGTAATGATTGGAATGGAAGAGTATGTAGTCACTCATCAAGAAGGCTTTTTAATGAGGCAGGTCATGAAATATGGCCGAAGAATGGAAAACAGAGGCATTGTTCGTGCAGCGAGGAGCATTAAGAAGGAAACAATGCAAGATTCGCAGAATAACACAGACACTGAACTGTGCTGAACTTCATGCCACTAAACATGAAATGTGAGACAAAAATGTTGAAGAAATCGTGGAGAGACAAACCACTATGGTCAATAAAAAGGATGGACAAGATGCATATCAATAAAGATCAACCATTTATGTGACGTAAAAGGGGGCAAGAATGAAGCCAGAATCGAAAGCAACTGTATTAGTCGTTCAAGGTCAGGCGTTGAGAAAACCACATTTGGTAAAACGGTTTTCAAAAATTTCCAAGATGATAAATGCCGCATTTGCCAGGAACAAATAGAAACCATTGATCATATCATATCAGCTTGTTCAATTCTAGCAAATACAGAATATTTGAAAAGACACGACAGGGTGAGTCGTTACTGACAGACCTGTACTGCCCTCGTAGTTCCAAACTGCTCGTAGTGGTACAAACAGTCACCGACCTAAAGATTCAAATATATCGCATGATAGTAGCAAACAAACAGGATATTGTGATTTAGGATTTGGAGAAAAAAGATGTCTACTTGCTGATGAGTTTGCGCCGTGCGATAAAAAAGTTGAAACCAAGGTGGCAGAGAAACGTCTTAAATACAAGTGTTTGGAAATCGAGATCAGCCAGAGTAGGAAGTAAAACATACGTCGATCCGTACGTTATCGGAGCGTTCCATAAAATTTATGTACGAACTTTGCTGAACTCCCATTTAAAAGACCAAGAAGAGAAATAAATTGTTTTATTTGGGACAGCCCACACTTTGCGCAGTTTTGTAGAGGCACCGACAGTCTCTAGATCTGCGTCTTAGGTAGCTAGTTTCAGCCTGGAGTAGATTTTGTATTCAGCCGACCCATAACATCCTTAATCGTGACGTAGAGGAACAACAACAACAACAACAACAACAATAATAATAATAATAATAATAATAATAATAATAATAATAATAATAACCGAGCGAAGTGGCTCAGTGCGTAGCGCGCTGACTTCGTTCCCGTTCCCTTCGTCCGGGTTCGATTGCCGGGCCGGCCATCCTGATCGGGGTTTTCGTGGTTTCCCTTGGTCATAAGGCGAATGCTGGGATGGTTCAGAAAGTCCACGATCACCTTTCACCAATATCCTATTACCTCCTAATCCATGAGTGTCCCTTCACCTATCATCAACCTATCATCTCATAATTCACACTTCAAGGCGTAACAACCTTGTCGTAACCCAAGGATACAGCTGAAAAGCTGATCCTGGAAGAATTACACACGTTAATCGTGTAGCGTGGTCAGTAATGGCATATACGCCAATAATAATAATAATAATAATAATAATAATAATAATAATAATAATAATGATGATGATGATAGTAATAAGTATTAATTGAAACGGTAAAGCGGGTGAATAAATCGGCATTGGTGAGAATTTCAGAATTACATTAGAGATAATTAAAAAAGTAACTAAAGATGATGAAAAATTGGTCTGCACCGGAACGAAGTACATCGAGTCCATGATTACTGGCTCAACATTCATTTCCTCTTCACTCGCTCAGCAGATGTATGATCTACTTCAAGAACACACGTACAATGTTGGATGAATACTGGACTCGTGATTCTTATCATTAGTCCGGAGGAAAGGATTTGGGTCCGCTAACGAAATGCATATAACTTGTCTCTCTACTACTCAAGATCTTCACATCTATTATAGCAGAATCACTTTTTGAGAACGCCGGTCTGCTGCAACAATAACTGAAAAGCAACCGCAGATGTTCTAGTGGGACATAATTTGCGTCGATAATTGACCTCACGGTGAATGTAAGAGGACGGCTGACTATCTTGCATGTCATGTGGATCGTCAATGAAAGGGAAAACTACTCTCTTCGACATAGTTGGATAAGAGACTTGATGTTCACAGCACACGTCAAGCGATCATGAAGATCCATAAAGTATGTGGAATATCCCAATAATCGCTAAGGGACACCGTTTCGGAAATATCAGGGTACATTGCGACATATTTCAATGAGATTCGCTCTTTCCGCTGCTCGTTGTAGCCACATTGACACTCTTCACTATGATATTATTCAAGATAGACTCGAGTATCAAGCGTAGAAGACAAGTTCTATATGCTTCTACCTCCTCTGCACGATTCACCTCATGAACAGAAAGGAAGAAACGGCACTAGAGGAGCTGCTAAACACATTTATTCCATATTATGTCGCATTTCGGAACTTGCCTCAAAGTAGACCGGAAAGTGGGACTTTACACTATAGTGTACCGTAATGAAATCTCACAAATCTTATGAACTTGGAAATTTGGTACCAACGTTTCTGATTTCTTTATAAAACATGGCTTGTGCAATCTCTGCGGTTGATGACACAGAGAAGGAAAAGTACAATCATTGAAGAAGAATACAGATAACCGATACCAACCGATACCATACAATGTCAAAGTTAGAGAACTTACTTTTAATTCTTAAATACAAAGAAGCATTTCCGAAATACATCTAAATATTTATAGTAACTCGGAAAGAATCGTTGCATTATATTGAACCAATAACATGGCTTTAATCATGGACTATTTTTACCATAAGGAAGCGGAATTCAATTTCTTGGGGTGTATCAAAATTACTATTATTAGTAAGTTTTAGCAAAATACTTTAATACTTAATTAAAATACTTAATATTTTACTTTATTAGCAAAAATAAATTACAATGTCGTGTATATGTAGTGGAAACCACTTAAGCCTGATGATATCCGCCAGCATTACAACTTCATTAACCATGTTATTATGATTTTTTAAGGAATTCTTTTCTATTATTTTTAATTTCTCGTATACGTACTTATACAGAGTGTCGGGAAGCTACCATTACAAAAAAATACTCCAAATTGCTTTGACGTTCATGAATAATGGCATATCCCGTTCTTCCGAAAAAAATGTTGTCTTCGATAAAATCGAGTTTTAAAGTTATTTCCGGGCGCGAAATTCAAACCTCGACACAAGAGACTGCTGTACCAACGGGGCTGAGCGTAGAGTCATTTCGTTGCGTTTTCGGTGAAACTGTCGAGTGAGAGAAACCGCTTGCCGCGCGCTGGGGTATTTTATCAGCACCAAGTGTTTCATGTGTATTATTCTTATTGTCGATTAAATCTACTAAAATGTTTGCCCCAAACCTTATGGAAATTAACACAATTCCTGGAATACTCGATTTTTTTTGCGTATCTTCAGAGTGAACTAATATCATGTGCTCACACGGGATAAATGATAGTCCCCTGCAGGTTTTCCATTAACATCTTGACATAATTTATATTGACAGCGTTTTGCAGCTAAAATATTGGTTCATTAAAATCGTTTACGAGCTGCAATATTGGCACAACTTGAAAAATGAATTTTTGAGAAAAACGCTTTAAATTTTTAAGTAGTGGTTGAATTATAGGTACCACCTAATTAGTAAATGGTGCATTAAGGGGTAAGCATTATTAAAAACTTCATAGGAGTTCTGTTAATAATAACAATTATAAAACACTTTAAAATGTTTGTCATAACATAAAATTCGTATTTTTAATTTCTTTCCACGGAGTAGAGAGAGTAATGTAAAGCTTCGCGAAAGAACGTTACAATTTTTGACAGAAAAACACTTATTACAGGGCCAAGATAACGAAAAGGTCGATAAATCCACTTTGCAAATTGACTGAATAACATGGCATATATCCCACTTAGACATATTATTTTGTTTTTTCAAATAAATACAGAAATGAAATTTTTGAAAAGGTGCTCTCGCCGTTAACTTTTACATTACCATGCATTTGTATACATTATTGGATTTGTAAGTACAATTGATTTAAATAATTTCTTATAAAATTTGTCAAAAACTCAAAAGTTTGAGGTGAAAATGAGCTTCAAATTGCCGTTTTCAGAAACGCTTAAACGACATTTTCTCTCAAATGGCTACACATTTTTCAAGTTTAATATAAGACGCGGTTTTTCTCTTCTACTATTTTCTTTAAGTCTTAAAGAAACTAGTTTTACTATTAAGAGAACGAAAACTTGAGAAAATGTGAAAAAATGTACTTTTGGTGGCAATGGATGGCAGCTGGGAAGATGGAGAAAAGCCGAAAAGTAGCCTAGAACAATGAAATTAGAAAACTAACTCGTACAAGAAATTGTGATTCTGTACCACCGTTAGTGTAAATCTTTCTTCTGATTTCCGAGGTATTAATTGCTCAGTTGCTTCATTGGATTCATCTATTATCGGTTTCCAAAGCATCTCTTCATATTTCAATTCCATTTTAAAATGTTCAGAGCACTGCAATTATTTCACAGATATCAAGGTTCTAGGGGGCTCTGGTGCCAAGGGCAATTCTTTATTGGCACTTAAACATCATGAAATATAGCGCTATGAAATTAAAATAAAAGGAAGGAAATGTTTCGTAGTACAAAATAAACGTGTTACGACACACGGGCAGAAAATGTTACATTACTCGTTAGATATTCCAACCTCGACTTCTGACGTTGCCTCAGCTGGAAGCATGTCACTTGTATTGTTACATTTTCCATCCTTGTGCCGTAAACTACTATACTGGTAATGAGGAGAATCACCTACATTTCGAATGTTGAACTCCCAGGTATGCAGTCCATGAGGTAGTCTTCAAGTGTGAAGGTCTTCGACAGACCGCGGGTCTCTGCAATCACCCAATTAAGACCTCCTCGACTAAACGGAAGCAATGACTACGAAAGCTTTTCAGAATCGATGTCAACATGTGGACATCTCATTAGGGCTGTCAACACTGGAACAGTAATCCGGGAAATTGCAATACACAATAATACACTGGATGCAAGCAGCACTGGATAATCTGGATCACAACCAGTAAACTAACGACAACTCATCGCGCTTTCCATCTGCGCAACGATGTCTACATCGCTTTCAGGTCTGGAAGCCCTGAACGTCGGCAAATAACGAAACGATTCAGAAAGAGGAATAAATAAGGCAGAAAATTTCCAAAATTCAAAGGAGACGGGTCTTTCTTGAATACGAGGGTACTCTTAAACGGGGAAGCGCCGGATTCATTACGGGTAATAGAGGAAAAAACGCCGGCTCGGCGAACAAGAGGGATTGATAAACAGTCTCACTGAAAAACATGGCTTGACAATATTTCCGGGCCATGGAAGGGAAGGTGGAGATACTCTCACTTAGGTGTGGTGCGGGTTGGTTTCCTTAGGGCAGGGACCAAAGGTGTGGTTCTAGCAGCCCAAGAACAGGCCCTAAAGACTAAGATCATTAAGAAACGCCAGAGAAGTCTGCGAACCCAGAATTCATTGTTTTCATTTCTTTATTTATTTCTCACGTGAATTTGGAAATAGCCACGAACGTTTGTGTGATACCTTATTATTGTATTTTGAGGTTCAATACGCACACACCATATTGAACTTAAAGATGTATGATTTACATGTATTTATTTTAAATAATTGAGTAGAAAATATTTTCATTCCATCGAAAAAGAACATCAGGAAATCCCATATCAAAATTTAGAGGATGCAGAATTTTTTTAAAAAATGAAAATCTCTCGAAATAACTGTTTATTATCACATTTTTTCATGTCTTTTCATTTTGTCTTCAAACGATGCCTTCCCCGACGGAATGACGTCTTTCACCGCAGACTGGGCAGGCCGGCCTGGCGCGCAGGGGTGGTCACGAGACGGTAGAGGGCGATGGCGACGGCGACGATGGCAACGGCGATGGCGGTGGGGGCGGAGGTGTGGGCGGGCTGGCCCGCGTGCGCGCCCGGGGCGTCGCGTGACTGCGGCTCACGTGGCGCTGTCGGCGCCCGCTTCCTTCACAGCACGCGCGCTGCGCCCGCCTGCCGCCTGCGCCCACTCGCCACTGTCCCTTCCAAGCTTTGCAAGCCAGAAAGACGTCGACAACGGACGGACGATGCTGGTTCCCACAACAGCCCCCGAGTCTCTCCTATTTCAAGATTAAGCTGCGAATTTATAGGCATGAAAAACTGTGCATGTAGACATTTGAAAACGTAATATAGGCATTTAAAAGGGTCCTATACATTTTTGTTATTCTTATTTACGTACTTTTGTATGAAGTTTCTGATGTAACACAATATAGTTAACTTCATGGAATGATTCCTTTCATCATCGTCCTGACAAATCCTTGTAGAATTCCTTTTCTTCATTGGGGGCCAATTCAGATAAAAAAGGCTGAATCGCAGTAGCTACCTCTTTGTTTTGCATTAAATGGAAACTGATACTCTAATGATGCACAGAATGATCTTGTTTCTCACACGTAATTTAAACATAATTAAAAATATTATAAATATAATTGAAAACATCCCCCGTTTTTAATGAATCGCCATCAACACATGATGTTGCAACAGCACATTCCTTCTCGCATCATATCTGAAAAAAATATTCAAAATTTGGAATTTTTAAAAATTGAGAGTTTAACGAAAATGATACCAGCCCCATTCTTTGTTCTGCTTGTGAGAAAAAATTGAAACAAAAATTTGTAATGAGTTTTGAATTTTTTTAAAAGATTTGCGTTAGTTTCAAGAAGAAATTCTGGGAAAAAAACAATCGTTTAAAAACATTATACATGACAGATTTCAGTTAAAAAAACAATACCTGAAATCAATATAATCAATATTGTACTTTTGCGATGTGAACTTTTAGCAATTTTTGAAACTACAGTGTTCGCAAAGAATGGAACCGACACCAATTTTTATACCGTCCTTTGTTTTATTCCGAGGATAAAGTTTTAAGAAACAATGAGGTCTGTTTGAGAAAATTATTTTTTGCAATTTAAAGGAAAAAATAATTTGACTACACGAGTTTTTGTACCTGTTTCATAATGCGAAATACTCGCACTGCGGTGGTAGTAATACGGAATAGATTTATCTATATTTGTTCGATTTCTTTGTACTTTACACGATAAAACAAAAAAGTACATTTTAATATTTTATTAAGGATAATGGATTTTTGATCAATAAATAAGAGAATAGGCTACATTTGGGCATCGAAATATAAAATTGGCATTTATTAGTGAAATAGGCATTTATAGGCACTATAAAATTCTCATATAATACTCATAATGCCTCAAAATGAATTATTAACCCAAAATATTGCGTTTCCCATTGAAGGAAAAAATAGGCAAAAATTCACAGCTTTTTCATGATATATTGTTTGCATTAGGTTTTCAGAACTATGAAATCAGTTTTGAGAATATTTTAGGGGTCGAGTTTCAAAATAAGACTTTAAATTGAGATAAAAATTTGGAAAAGTCTCATTTTGAAATTTAATTGAAATAATTTTTATTGTGTTTTGGTGAAAACGTATTTTTTCCATGAAAACAAACTTATTTTCATTAAATATTTTTATAAGAGTATTATTTCCTTTTGATGTCTTTATTTCATGTGTCATTTTTCGTCATTTGGGTCATTTCATGTGTCAATATGTATTGGCAACTCCTATGTGCAGGCTTTCACAATACTCACCATTCTCAGAATCAATTTGGTCAAAATTCTCAGAATCATTTTGATATAATACGGCATCAAAACATAGTGACACAAGGACCTTTTATTGCTGGACTGGAAAAATAAGACAACGAAATTAATATAATGAAAAGATTGCGTTATGATATTAACACATTATTATGTAGCTCTCTGGAGTGAACAAAAATTGCATTTTGCTACAAATCATTTTATAGAACAACGCATAACTGCAACGGATCTACATTGAAACCTCATTTTGCACCAAAAATGGAAGTCGCGTTTTGAAACTATATTCCTCATTATTTGTAGGAATGCAGTAGAAAGAACATTTTCTATTTTTTGAGGACCAAAACGCACATAGCAGTGCACTTGTGGTGTTCGCTTATTCAGCCAAAAAGACTGAAGGAAGTGAATCCATCGTAATTATAACGATTTATATATCCGGTTTTCGTTTCTTTTCTTTCATATTGTAGGAACAGTACCGATTTACAGTCTGTCAGTTGGGCGATTTCCTAATACATACTTTACTAACCTTTGTTCTTGTGCCATTAGTGGCACCTTCTCATGCCCGGATTTGGGACCTTGCGTCATTCGGATTCTCGGTATCGAACCCCCGGCGCAGCCAAACCGATTGAACGTGACGGCCCCTTCCCCGCCCCGTACTCCCCTCTCGACCACCGAGCGACGACGCAAGGGAGCGCCTGGCGCGACGAAGCGGCCTCCGAGTGCTAGCACCGGCTGCCAGTGGCGCGAGAGACAGGGCTGTGGGGAAGGGGCGGGCAATCTGAGGTGGTGAGTTTCATGACGTGTTGGATGGAGCGGAAGGAATTGAATCGTTTGTTTCAGAAACCCCTCAAATACCATATTCCCCATTCCGAGAAAGCTGAAAAAATTTTGCCCAATTTTGCTGATTTCAAAATATTTTTGTTTCTAACACACTTGATAAATTATTTTTTTTATTAATGAGGCTTGAATTGTGAAAAGTCCCGTATTCATGTTTCCCTATATCTCAGAAAATTCTGGACAGAGAATAGAAAATTACAATAGAAAATTACACATTACCATGTAACCTGCCTTTTATTAGTATTATAACAATTTACAAAAAAAAATTGAGGAAAAGGTTGAAAATGCAATTTTCTTGGTGATATTTGACACGAAATTAACTCATAGCTAACGTTTAATTGAATAAGAAAAATCATGGTCATATTTAAATCAAATGGATTTATTAAGTTGTTATAAATAATTACAGTAATCATTATATAAACTGGTGCACATACGAAATCACACATGCTTCTGTCTCAACGAGTAAGAATATACTACGTAGACTGGCTGAAGCGCCTCTATCTCGTCAGCAAATTAAAGCCACGTCTTTTGGAGTCAAAATAGCGCCCTGTGGACAGAGTATTCTAGTGCTCCGTTTGACGCTCATTACGGCCGGGTGGTCGTGGTTAGGTTATTGTCATAAGAATAGAAGCTTTTGAAATGTTATTGTAGTTAGTATAACGCCTGAAAGTTGATGTGTAATATATTTATTGGCGGAACCAGGGAGGGAGCAAGGCAGCATGCCCCTCCAAAAGGCTTAGAGTGACGGCTTAAGGTGACAAAAGAAACATGGCGGAGAGGTTATGTGCAAGTGCATTCGATGACGACGACCACATTTTGAAGATGAATTCAAGAGAAAGCAAATTTATTCGTAGACTTGGATGAAATTGATTTTCGGACTCGCTTTCGTCTTTCGAGAGGTAGATATCGGTTATGGAGCAGATTGAAGAAAAACTGGAATTTACATCTGGAAGATACGTAGCGTAGCCTAGTTGTAAATGCATAACGGAGAGATGAAAGAATTACACCTTTAATAAACAGTATTTCTCTCGGTATATCTTGTAATAGTAAAAATATAACATTTGTAACTCAAGGTTATGATGGACTTGTATCAGTATCATCATTTGTCAATGTTTCAACTCATTATCCAACTTTCAGGGCTGTAATTGTACAGTAAGCTATTTTGCAATGATTATTCTTTCTATAAATAATCTATGACATTCCTTTCAAGAAGTCAGTATTATTGTTTGTACCGTGTAAAACAAAATTAATAACGATTGTAAAAGTAATTTGATAGAATATACAATGAACAAAAAAAAATTCACACACTAACAGTATACTATAAGAGCTGAACGAAATGATAGTGGTCCACGAAATTGTACAAATATATTCAAACATGGAGGCAACAGTGTCAAAGAACGTCCTGAACATTGATGTGTTTACATTCTGGCATTGCCGGCATTAGCGGAAGACGCAGGAAACTCGCTGAGATAAGCCGTGCCGATAGATCGCCGTGAGATAACTGGTGAGACTTTGCCGTAAGCTCGCTTAAATTTAGAACTTAAATTGTGGGTCGGCTTAAAAAAGCAGCTCTTAAGGAAATATTGATGAAACCGACCTTACGTATACTTCCGCCAGAGCTTACTTCGTGGAAATTTTGTCTATGAATCCGATTTTTTCGAAAGTCAACTTCAGCTCTCAAAGGAAACTTACGTAAGCTTCGATTTAAGTCATGTCCATGAATACAATCCTAAGACATTATCTGATTAAGTTGTAAATTGAAAACTACTAACGAAGATATAGTAGATAAGTATTCTGGTCAATTTAGGTAAGTATTCTGATCGAGCCATTCCGGAATACCTTTGGATCCAAATCAGGCAAATGACGGAACTAAAATCTAACATCTTTCAGAGTGCAATCCTTCATCCAAGTTCTACTTTACAACTCATCCTTATCTAACTTTAGAGCACAATGCAGTAAAATCTGTCTAATCTCTCTGCAAGTTTGTCAATTTTATGATACTTGTTATATGGACGTTTCTGTCCCGAAAGTAGTAAATTACATAAATATTATAATTATAAAAATACATTAACATACAACCTATTTAAGGAAGAAATCATTAACACTCTTCATTGACAGCTTCTATGTTGAAAAATACACACCTTACTAGCTGTATTCGGATACTGATTGTATGTTTGATGACTCCTTAAACGGACTTTCGGACACCTTGAGCAATGTGTATCTTCTCAAGGGATTATGATTTTCAATGCGAGACAGGGAGACACGTAAATAGAAGCCATTCCCGCACCCAGATAGTTAAGAGAGAGTCCCCTACAGCCTACCTACTCCTTGAGAGACAAGCGATCCAAATGTTGAATTCTACGCTGACAGCTGAAGCCACTGTCCTTCAATGTCCAGCTGCCACGACTAAATAGCGTGTCATAGAGTTAGAGAATTTAAAGCAAACTTGCTGATTCATTCATTTTATTAAGAACATCTCGCGTTTTTCTGCCAATTGCATTAAATTAACAGGAATTCCGTTTTATAAAGATTTTTCCCCTGCAGGATATGAAAATCAGTTCCGTTTCCGTGTTGGACAGATTCCATTTTATGCTGTGTAAACTGCCATTTAACTTCACGGGCCGGAGAAATTTTCCGGATAAGGCAGATTTCCGGCTTGTATATGTTACGGTTTAGATATATATTTTACTGCGCAATCTGAACGACCATTTAAAGTAAAAGTGAAAATTTATAAATGGGTACGACCGGCTTGGGGCAGGGGCATAAAGCAGTAGGTTGGGAGCAGGGGCTTGGAGCAGGGGATTGGGTTTGGAGCTTGAGGAAGGGGATTGAAGAAGAGGCTTGAGGCCGGGGCTTGGGGCAGGGGCTT